>JAYRBW010132957.1:0-15793 GCA_036023295.1 Invenusta paracnida
TTTGGAACCAGTGTTTCCAATAGTAACACTATTCTTATTCGGCAAGAATATTGTTACCATTAGAAACACTGGTTCCAAACATTCATATGATTGGCCAATTACATGTGATGACGATATACTGATTGACCGTATAGCATTGAGAGAATTGATTAATTTATTTGTACGAATTTATATTGTGAGTCGAATTGATTATTATCTATTCGTAAAATTATGTTTTTGTGAACTTTTTGGAGTTATTAATTCTGATGTGATGTTTTGTAATTTGCTTGATTGTATTTTTTGTAATTTGATTTGAATTTGGGTTTGAAATCTTCATGGATGAGAATAATAAGCTGGGAGAAAAGAAGTTGTCGGAGGCTGGAGTGAGTTGGTCGGGCGTCAACGAAAATGTGATTCGAAGTGCTCTTGAGTGTTCTTACCCCCAACGATAAATGTGATCACAAGTATTCTGGGGGGATTGAATTGGACATCCATTGATAAAAGGCGAGGACGAATATATATTTTTGGGTGCGTTTGAATTGTCATTAAATACTAACCAAATATTGTGGTAAATTCGGTTAAATGATTAAAGCATGATAGCTAATGAGTAATTTGTAATTGATAATTATAATCGAATATACGTTTCCTAATAATTATCATGTTGTTCTCATTGTCTTTTTATTGGTTGTAAATGGCAAAGACTTTAATCAAACAGATTATTTTAGAGATAATTATTATTATTAGATAATAGAGTTTTCTGTTATTATAATTCGATAGCATGATTCCTTGCTCTTACCCGGCTTCGACTCCCGGTCGGGGAACCATTTGTTATCGAATTATAATAACAGTAAACTTTATTATCTAATAATAATAATAATCTTTTTAATAATCTGTTTGATTAAAGTCTTTACCATTTACAACCAATAATAAGACAATGAGAACAACGGAATAATTATTAGGAAACGTGTATTCGATTATTAATAATCAATTAAAAATTACTCATTAGCTATCATGCTTTAATCATTTAACCGAATTTACCTCAATATTTGGTTAGTATTTGATGACAAATTATACCTACGCACCAAATATCTATTCATCCTCGCCTTTTATCAATGGAGGTCCAATTCAGTCCCTCCAGAATACTTGTAATCACATTTTCTGTTGGCGCCCGACCAACTCACTGCAGCCTCCGACAACTTCTTTTTTCCCAACTTATTATTCTCATCCATGGAGAATTCAAATCAAATTCGAAAAAACACAATCAAGCAAATTACAAAGCATCACACCAGAATTGATAACTCCAAAAAGACCACACAAACTTAATTTCACCAATAGATAATAATCAACTCAACTCACAATATAAATTCGTACAAATAAATCAATCAATTCTCTCAATGCTATAGTATATCTAGCATCATACGGACGAACAGTAGAATAAATCAATATAACTTTCCACATAACATACATCCATAAACGTATAAATTGTAATGTTTATGGGAACAAAGTTAACTAAACAGATAACTTTGTTAAAATTTACATAAATATAATATAATTTGTGGTCGTTGACCTGCAATGCAATGCCTTTTCTGGAACGTGTGGATAATTGTTTTTTGTATAGTTTGTGTTATATAGAGGTAGAACTAATTTTTTTCTACACTATTTATACGGTATATGTAATTTATGCACCTCATGCGTAACCTATATTCAAAAGTTAAAGTACCCACTCTTCTCAAATCAGTGTGCTAATTTCATGCAGGCATTATGGGTTGATTCCCTGTACATATATAATATGTATGATATTGACTATTATTGCTTTGCAATGTGATACTATGTATACTTGATACGTCCGTCAAAATTTGCTATAAACACAAGCGGCTTAAATTACTAGAATATTAGAAAAATTAAGACTTGAAGTCTACAAAACTTTTATTGATCACGTACATTTTTCTTTTGAATTATAAATACAAATTTTTAAGAAAATATAAACATTTTATACTTACTTATAATAAATATCACATGATTTCTGCAATGCTATTCTAATGAATTGTTGTAAATAGATCATTATAATATATATTTATTACGTAAATTGTATTTTTCTATCATTCGAAACCTGCAGGTGTATAGCATTTTCAAATCTCTAAATCGATCGCTATTATTTTTAAATTTAATGTAAATTGTTTTATAGTTGTAGTTGTTCTATTTATATAAAAAAATATATTCATATTATTTTAATTACTGCTTTTGAAAGGTTTATTTATAATACAGATTCAATAAAATTGTTGTATATATAAGTTGATAACAAGGGATATTTATGTTTATTAAGTAAAGTGTTTTTTTACTGTTTTCTCTTACGTAACTATTGACTTTTCGCTCACAATTACTTATATTTACGTAAACGGTTGATGTATTAAAGTTGGTTCTAACCGAAGATATTGAAACAATAGATAAACAGAACACTTAATGATATGATACGCATTAGATTAAAATATAATATTGCTATCTAGAAACCATCTCTTTTAATAATATAGTAAGCTTGGAAATAAAATATACTAGAAGTGACCGTATTTTTCAAAGGATACATTTTCTATTAAAAGCTGTTAAGTAAAAGTCACCAATTTAATTTATTCGATTTAAGAACAATATTGATATCTGTATTATATTATACATATTTTTCGAAATATTGTGAAATTTTATTTTTTAATCAGAATTAATATTATAAATATTATATACATTAATAAGAATTTAAAAGGATACATTTTTAGTATTTAAACAAATTGTATGTACATTACTATCTATGTAATTTGTATAATTAGAAAACATTTTTTTAAATTAAGTAAAACAGCATTTTTTTGTTTAAGCCGCGTTTTGAAAAATATTTAGAATTTGTATAAACCTACTTTTTATTTACTCTATAGCCTATGTAGCCTACTGCTCAATATTTTCTGAAATATAAAGGTCCAAAAATACTGTTTTCACGTGGAATATGCCAATATCTCCTTCCATCTCAATTCTATAGAGCCCTTGTTTAGCGAAATTGGTGCATTTAAAGTTAATATTGTCTTAACTTTCAAAGTACGTAAATGGTGTTATTATATTTCTTTAAAACTATCAAGCTCCTAGATTGAACACTTACCTCGAAAAAATACTGAAATATATGCTTATAATAATAATCAATAATACTTCTAGCTAGGTGACTCATTAATCTTAGATTATTTAAAAATGTTCGTTAAAAATTCTCTCAAATGTTCTCTATCAGTATTATAGGTACGCATAGAAAACATTAGGAGAAAATTTATGTTTGATTCTTCCTACTAAAAATTGCGAGATTTCCAGCGCTTCTAGACCTCAGCAAAATCTTTTTATGAAACTGTATTTAAGTATTTTTTTTTACTAAACTCGTCTCTTATCTCTTGGCCTGCTCTCAATCGACAGTGGACCACCCAGCAGAGATTGTAGTCCGGGGTCCCTCGGCTCTCTCGGCTTATCAAGGAGCTTGTGAATTGGGAACGCAGCCGGTCTATCGCACCCGTCTCATGCTGGTTGGAGAAGAGCGGGTGGGCAAGACAAGTCTTATGAAGGCACTCACTGGACAAATGTAGGACCACAACTATTTGTTTTACGATAAACACAGAATAGTTATCTAAAGTATGGCGTAGTCATTTGAGGAAGTAAAATTGCGATAAAAAATTGATCTTTTTAGATATTTAATTACTGTTATAGTAAAAAACTATATTGATATATTTTAGAATATATTTCTCCGCAAATTAAATTAAAATATATTTTAAAATGATATATTTTAGCTATACTTAACTAATACAACTTGCTATATCAGTACTATGATACAGTGAAATGTAGCTCTTTATACATATATAATTTTCTGACACATTATTCTGTTTTTAACATGTCAGGAGTTTCATATATTTCATTTAAATAACATACTATATGGCCTAAAGTGATTTTGTATTGCATTTTATTTATGTTTATGGTTAAATGAATAATATGTGCAAATGTGTTATAGTCAGATTAATAGCTAACTTCAATCGCACATCTACAATATCTTTAACGAACATTTTTGTCTGGTTGAGTGGCCTTGGATTATGCGATGAATGAACCGCTTACCCAATTATGCCTATTAATAGGTTTTTAAACCACAATAACATATTATATAAGATATTGATAACAGTTTGGGAACTATCAATTGAATGACTTAGAAATCCGAAGTGAAGTAGTGGGAAATTTATAGTGTCGTATGCATTCCTCAACCAGCTGTATTGGCTACTTCAGCAGCACATTGGGTGATATGTTTCCAAGGAGATTCAAGTGCATGCAAAAATGTTTGTATTAACTTTTGTAGAATTTATTTTGAAAGAGCGTAAACAACTTTTACCGCTATTGTTTGGTCGTCATAAATGTTTTTAGTACTTATATATGGATAAATACAGAATAAATTCTGAACAATTTTCTCGATTAATAATTCTGATTTCTAAAGTGCGAAACTTACGCTAATATCTAAGATGTTATTGTACAAGAATTAATTATATTCATTGGTATGATTAGTTAAGTGTTTCTTATATCTTACGACCAACTTCCCTTTATAGACACAGGTTGACTGTCCCAATCTATGCAAATTAAAGATAATCTTAAAAGCTGACTTATTTCTGACTTTCGATTTAACAGTATGTATAATCAAAAGGTTTCTGAGAGAATGGAAGGAGATGGTCATTTTTAAGAATATGTACAAACAGTAGTTGTTATTAGTTTCGGAAAATTTTCATAAAGTACTGCTTTAATTATATGAACACTTACATTTTTTAAAATACTTAATAATTGTGAATATTACGCGAATCAATAAGCTTAATCAGAAGACAATAATTTAGAATCACGATTCAATGAGCTAAAATTCCATAATTTCTAAATAAACATGTGCAATGCAGCTGTTGTAGATTTTATAAATATATTTAGTGACTATATCTGCATTATTGCTTGTATATACATATATTATATATGTTACAAATACATACAGCAAAATTTCAAGCGACTTTTATTGTGTCAAAGCTGCAGCTTATTTAGATTTTATTTATTATAAAGCGAGATTTTTTTGTGTCAATTAAAATTGTTTATAGTGTTTTTTAGATGTATTGGTCCATTGTTTTATGTTTTTTAAATGTAAGATTTTTTATTTAAAAAATTTCCGGAAATTAGTTCAGTGCTTTCAACTAGATTTATAATACATACTTATGTATTTGTAAAAAATTCATACGAAATAAATATCAATAAAATAAAATATTAAAAAGTAAATTAACACATTTATCATACAAATTGTAAATTATATTACCAACTTGATCTTTTAAAGAAAGTATTATTTTAATTGCATATTTCAGTGATTTTAATGTGTCGTTTATATCAAATAATTAAGCATTACAATCTGATAATGACTCATTCATTTTTAAATGATAAAAACAAAAAATATTAAAAATAAATAATTACTTAGATACATCTCTGCAGTATTGCAAAGGGAACATTTTTCAGTATCCACAATATCCGAAAAAGAACCCTTCATGCGAATCGACTAGAAATAGATTGTACCATCGCAGTATTTACGCCTATAATCGATACTAAGCCTACACGATATTTAAAAAAGATCATACGGCTTATTTTCTATATACTCTCCTGTTACAGTTAAGTAACTTACTGTTATAGAAGATCGACAAAAGACTCGGAAGATTGATTGTTAACACTGTCATAAGTGCCGATAAATAAAACGTGTTCTCTTTTTGAAAAAAAAATCAATTATTTTTCAGAAGTCAATAGCTAGATATGATGAGAATTAAATGAAAGTTACGATTTTAAGTATGCGCTCTAAGCTTTGGTAAAACGTATTTTCACACATAAAGAGAATTTCAAATTGAAGAAGAATTTTTCAAGGGCTGCATTTAATCAAAAATGAGAGAAATATGAAGTTATTTGGAATAGTTCCTGATGGAATTTATGAGCGATTCTTTCTACATATCATTAAAATGTTTTGATTTCAAGTATAATAATTTTATTCAAATTGGAATATGGTGCTAGTAAAATACAGAAAATGTAATATAACATATTGGTGAATTTTTAATGAAATTTTGAAAAATAATTTTGCCATCTATTTTTAATCTAAATTAATCGGAATAAAATATATTTTAAATCGTTCGTAAATAGACCAACGGTTTTTTACTATCAAGGACGACATGTGGCGTTCATTAAATATGAACATTAAACAAAATATTAATGTTTTTGTTGTAAAAAAATCCTTAGTGTTTTTTATTGGCTGATTAAATTATTAGTTTTGCTATTACGAGTTATTTTTGAATAAAATGTTATTAATTCTAATCACAAGTAAGACACCAATTAATATATTATTTATTAAATCGCAACCAAAAAAGTAACATTTAAATACTTAGTTAAAAATATATTATTTTTTAAGTATTGTTAGAGCGGTGGACACTCTTGTGGATTCGAATCTCGGTCTAGTTACAATAAATACCATTGTCGAAGTGGGCATACTTCACAAGTGCTAGTTTCCCGTGATCTGGGCCATTTGATCCTATAAATACCATTGTCGAAGTGGGCATCCTTCACAAGGGCTAGTTTCCCGTGATCTGGGCCATTTGATGCTACTTTGATTGCAGTATATGCAGATATTGTCGTTAAATCACAATTTTCGTTTATAAGTATCGACTGTATAATGTTTTAATTTCTTTTGACAACTTTGATTGATAAATAAAATTTATTTTATATAATAAAATAGAGTTTATTTTGCATTTATCGTTTTATGCATTTTGTTAATGAAAAATATAGATAAAATAAATATTTTATAGTCTATATAACTAACTTTGATTTATATACATTTCAGACATATGTATTTAAACCGACTATATGTCTATTCCAAGATGTTAAAATGGGGTTGTTGTGAATTGAGTTAAATAATCACCGTTGCATAAGAAGAGGTAAGCCAATCTAATCCAATTTTGTATGACTGACAGAAATACATACGTAGGTTATTCCTAAACCTCAGCGCTTAATTTCCAGTTTATTTAGTTTAATGTTAAAGTAATTAGTCTTTTAATACCATTTAAGCTGCAATTATAATCTGTTTAATATCCTCGATTTTATTTTGACTACCTCATTTACTCAATTTTACCATGTAATCTTCTGTACTCGACTTTGTCCAATTATCTACCATAATTCATAATATTAATTGACACATACATAAATTATTAAACCACACATAGAAACCAACAAAAATAATTACTTTTTACAATATGATTGATTACTCTATGTAAAACATTTTGAATGCGTTATATTAGGATTGTAATATTTAATAATCCTTTGTCCTATTATTTCATTCATTTTTGTTCTTTACAATATATGCATATTGTAACAATAACGGTTTAGATTTTGTTAAATGTTTAAATCGGGTTTATTTTTCCTTACTTTTTTCTCAAGTTTAGAAAAATACAACATTAAATTTAAATTTTAATTATATATGTATATTATGTGCTTTATTAAAGTATTTTTCTAAACTAAGATATTTAAAAATTGATAAAAATTATATGCTTTTATTCTTAAAAAGAATTAAAACTATAGTTCAATTCATTAATTTTTATGATACATTTTTATATAAACCCTGAAATATTTCACTCAGAAGCTCTGGAATCAGGCTGCATTTTATTATTCAAATTATGCGAATTCGCTATTTAAGCAACAAAAGTAACAAAAATGTCAGTAAAATGAAGAAAAATGGCACAATAGCATTACTTGCATCTTCGTTGACGTAGAAAGACCAGTCATCTAATCAGAAAACAGTATTTACACAGACAAATCTAAAATAAATTAATTCAATTTCTAAATAGAATATCCTTATATTTCAATTCATAAAAAGTTATTTGGAAATAATTACCTACTGGTAAACTTGGTCATTTTAGCGGAAACATTAAGCATTTGTCCGATTTGTTTGCATATAAACAACACCCGTCTATGAAAAGTTTTGAAATTTCCCCATTAACTGTTATCGACTCTTATATGTTGAATTTCGAGGAGTTATTATATGTAGTTACATTCGTAGAAATAGGAGTGACTTGACGTGAAATAGCAAGCTCAAATTATGTGTCATAGTCGGAGTAAGACCCGACATCCAATCATTAATCTGAGAAAAATCACGTGATGCCATATGGAAACAGCTACAATAAGCCAGTTTAAATCATATATATTAATATTTACTAATATTAGGGGGGGAGGAAGCTGTGCCCCCCCAAAATTATCAGGCAAAATTCTGATAATAAATAAAAATACAGATTTTGAGAAAAACATTTTTATCTAATTACTGCCTGCATTCACTTTATCGTATGCAATTAATATTTAAGTAATTTTAGTTAACTATTTATACATTATGATTGTGTTTTTATTATGTAGGTACTATTGCTTATTACCGATGTTAACAAGAGCTAATTGATCTATTGCCAATCTGAATTTTTGCTGTCAGAAACTTAAAAATTTAAATTGTACTTCTTTTATTTGATTTATTATGTTTGATACTTGTTTATATGTAATACAGTGAAGAATCTTATTTGTCTGCCTATTTGGCAATTGTTTGTTTCTAATATTGTTTGGGAGTGGCCGATTTCAGTAAAGGTTTTTTGGGCACTCAAATCCCTATGGCACTCTCTCAACACTATGGCCCCCCTGCCTTTAAAATCTTCCTACGTGCCTGGACTGTGATTGGCTAATCAGCCTTGGTTAAATTGTGATAATTTTACGGTAAATTTCATTTAGTAATTAGCGTATACAAACAAATCGGGATATTTGTTGTTATTATTTTATTTATATTAAGTATACTATAATTAACATCTATTATATATATATGTATTTATGTATAATTTTCAAATAAAATATATTAGAAACTATAATTGCTATTTATAAACTACTAATATATAAAGTATTTATTTATTAAATGGAAACAGGTAGAATATTTAATTTATAATAACATACAATCTAGCAATCAGACTTTGAGATGCCGGTCAGACAGCTTGTTCGCCGCGTGTACACCTTCTTTCTGGATGGCATGCAAACGTTCGATATAGACCCAACTGACCCACGAACTTTGATTTCTTTCCTAGTGCCCATCTAATTGCGCAATAGCTTTATCATATGACACGGATCTGAAAAAACAAACATTCGTTTGAGCAGACTGCATTGCAGCGGAAACCATGTTTGGAGTGCCTCCGAATCGACAGAACACCCCAGCTGTCGAAGAGTCGAAAAATTGGTCATGTTCCGTCGAGAGTCAAAGCTATTGGCACCATGTCGATAAGCAAACGTTTTTCAAAGACCAATTGTAGCAAAATGCACTGAAGATCCGCATCGACTTTGTAAGGAAAAACTAGGCAATTGATTGCTTCCAGGACGATTTGATGCCCATAGCCATAACAACAAGCGCATCGCTGGCAAGAACTGTAGACTTTTCTCCCTTCCCAATATCAACAAAGCCAATTGCCTTTTGGTTATGGTGGTCCCACTTGACACCCTTTTTGATGGACATAGCGTCGATACAAACGGCACAAATGTCGAAGTGCCAACCTTCATCTCCGTCTCTTTTTTTCTTGAGCAATTGGAACGATTGTTTCGACAGACCAGGCTTCCCATTTATACCCTTCATCCATCTGCACAAAGGGGGTTAAACAAATAGGTGAAATTAATATACATTTACATAGAAACTACTATTGTTAGGGGGACATAAAACGGATAATCGAAAGAGTTCTCTGCATTTACATTAATAACAATATAATGATAAATATTGACATACATGGTCATTGATATTTGTTCATTTTCAAATTGGACAATCAAGATAAGAGCAAATTATCTGGAATACTTTTTTTAATTTTAAAGTATAATATATATTATATATTACAACATTTATCGATGTATTAGCGGATCGGAGAATATTCAAAAGGAGGACACTTTAGTTAAATAGAGTATTAATATATATATCTTTGTTGTTTTTAATATGTTCATTAAAACACTAGACAACCTAGTATCCGTTAAAAACAGAATTGAAAGTTATACATAAATAAGAAATGTTCATTATTCTCATTTTAGAGTTTTTGAAAAAAACAAATTATATGCATTCATTCATGCTTCCTCGAAAACGAACCTTTACAAGATATTTTTTAATACTATAAAAATTGCATACTATTTATATATATATATATCTATAAATATATTAAAACAACAAATCTACATCTACCTGTTGCCAGCAATCTCAGTGTTAAGCATAGTTTTTGAAAGGGTGAGATTGCTTCTCTAAATGGGGTGTTTTGAGTTAAAAGATGTGGAGTAACTTTTTTCAAAAGTCTAGTTATAAACAGATATCAATTCATTTTAATGTAGCTTTTGAATAATTTGCCATCTTTTTGTAAATCTGCCCACAATCATTTTGCCCCACAGCCTTCTTCTCTTCTTAACCATTTTCTATACCATAGTATTTTCTTTTTATTTCTTTGTGCAGCTAATAATGTGCTATTTTTTCTTAGTTCTACTAGAATACGCCATTTAAAAAAATATATATTATTTGAATTTGAATAATTTAAAATCGAAACAGAAATCAAATCGATTGAGTGTAGACGGCATTTTCGATTCGACAAAATCGTTTCGATGATTTTAATAAATCGAATCAAAAGTTGAATCCAAAAGAAAATCTGATAGCGCATAAAACTTAAAGTTAAACAAAATGCCTACACCTTATTAAAAGATACCAAATCTGGGCAAAAAAGGTTATAAAGCAGTAAAATAAGATTTTAGAAAAAATGAATTTCACGCCTATATTATAGATATTTAAAAATCAATAATTTGAGAAAACTAAACGTCTTACAACTTATTAATAGGTACCAATACAAATCAATTTGAAAATTACATTATTAAAAATAAATTAGATAAGAAAAGGTTACATAAAAGTAAAATAAGAGTAGTTAAAAAAATGTTATTCAGGACTACATTATTTATAGATATCTAAAAAAAATCTATATTTTGATAAAACTGTAGGTCCTGGAATGTATACTGTGTACCATTACAAATGCAATTAAAAATTTCATAATTTAAAAAAATTGGTGAGGGAAAGGTTATATACCTAACAGTAAAATAAGTGTATATTATAAATATGAGATTTGCATTTGAAGCATAGTATTATAAAAATCCATATTTTGAGAAAACTAAAGGTCGTACAATCTACTACTGGGTATAAACAAAAAGATAATAATAGTTTACTTAAATATATTTTTATAATGGGCATAAAAAGATTCATTAACAAGTAAAATAATTTTTTTTTTGAAAATTTCACTATTTTTTAAATAAAAAAATCTATAACTTCTATAATTTTTGTATTAATTAAAATAATTGAAAAATATTTAAATAAATATTTTCTAAAAGTATATTAAATTATCTAATAAATGACGCCAAGATTATTAAGGTCGACAGAGTAACAAAAAAGTTATTACTTTTTTAAATCAAGGCAAAGGTAGAAGACAAAAATACTTGAAAATGTACATTTAAAAAAGTGATACAAATTAGGTATGCAATTAAATCTCTCTCTGGTTTTCAATAATAAAAAACGTTAAAATACTTCACATTCACAGCCAGTGTATTTTTTAGACAAAATATGTAATGGCCACAGCCATATTAATATTGCTATATTAGTCTTTAGATCGATATATATGAATAGTCTTTTTAATTCATAAAATTAGTAGACAAAATAATATCAAAATAGTTTAAACTACTGATAGGTATAGATAGTATTAGGTTATATAATACATTTAATAACGACTTACCAATGAAACCTCAAACCAGCATTTTTGCTATGTCGATTTTTGCAGCCAAATGCGCAACATGACGTTGCTAAATATTCTGCCTAACACGACTGAAACCGTATCTAAGTGACAACATTTATTTAGATCACCAATCTAGGTGTATTAAAGGAATATATAATATCTATGGTTTAAATTGGATAATAGATATTCGTTTTTCTGTTTACATATTTGAAAAATGGTTAGTAGGTATTTAGCTTTCGAATGATATAAAATGATTAAAAAGATTTACTCTAGCTCAGATATCTACATTAGAATCATCATACACCTGCTCCATTTTTGCATATAAAAGTCGCTAGTCTATAAATATTTCTTGAATTTTCCCGTCCTAGGCTTTTCTGTGCTCGCACACATAATTTTGATGTGCCATCTTCCATCTAACTCTCAGTTTTATGGTTACATTTCTTCTACCTATACTATCTTGCATTTCCATGGTCTCGTTTCTCCATCTACTTATCGCAGACATGACCAATCAGAAGAGATGACAGAGAGCATCGATCTGGGCTCGTCATGTAGCTTCTCTTGGGACAGCTCCCGTAAAGAAGAGTGGCGGTTTGTGAGTGGTAGTAGCACAGGTGTCCCTCTGAGTCATCGCTCTCTCTCCCAACCGGCTTTGAGCAGTGCTGCGGCGGCTTCTGCTCACCCCTTCATTGGTGCGGGTGTGCCTGCTTCATCGTCATCATATCTGGCGCTACCACTGGCAGGGGAGGATGATGACACAGTGTTTGGAGCGGCGGGAGAGACGCTTGAGACTGGAGATTTGCTAGCAGAAGAGCGAGCTTGTTTCCTCGGTCAGAACTCTTCCTCTGCGGTCAATAGTGAGTCTTTTACTTTATTCTCATTGTTGGTTTTAAGCATGTGATGTCATTAGTGGCAGACAAATTTTGTAAAGAAATTTTAGTGCATACCTTTATTTTTAATTTTTAATGAAAGAATTACGCAAGAAGTTTACTAAAGAACATTTGAACTAAAATGTTTTTTTGAATAATTATAATTATTAAATGTATTCGCATATACCTAGAATAGTAATATATTATAAGTCATAATGATGAATAGAAACAAGTTTTGTTCACTTGAAAAAATAAGTAAACACATGCCTTCTGTAGTTGAACGGCGAAAGCTTGGGTGTTTTTGTTCTTAAATAAACTTTTCTTTTATTGTGGCTTTTGTTTCTTATAAGTCATCATATTAAATTTGTTATAGTATATAAAATTTTGTAAAAAAATGTATAATTAATAAGAAAATTATATATATGTACATTTGACATGATATATAATTAATTATATAAAGAGACTAATCGTAATAAGAAATAATTACTATAGGTAAATAAAAATCTAGTTACCTACTTTTTAGCTATGTAAAAACTAGGTAAGAGAACAACAATTATTTTTAAATTATAACTTGGACATTTTATAAAATAGGGATAACTTTATTTGAATATATTTTTTACGTTCAGCTCGATTCAAATAAGGTTTGAGAAATATTTTTCTATACTTTACCACGCAGTAGCTTGCATTGGTAAGGGAGCTTTTATCTTTTATTTAGAAACAATTGGTTTGTTTTTGAATATGTATGATAGTCTTAAGATTTATTCATCAACCCAGTTGTTTGAAAATAAAGTCGGTTGTAAGTATTCAGTAATATATTTTCATAAATACATGTGATGTGATTTTTTAATTAAATTGTTCAAACATTGTTCTTCACAAGTGGTATAAGATTCATACTTTAAATGAAAAATACATGTTAGTATTCCATTTGTTCTTTTAAACATAAAAGAGACATTTCAAAGTTACATTTTTTATCAAAAATTCAGTAATAGTAAGAAAATAGTTACTTCATCGAGTCTTTAACGTTTTTCTTTTAAAATAATTAATCTTTTCACATCCGTCATTTTCAATTTAGTGAATTCACAT
The DNA here is from genome assembly GCA_036023295.1 of Invenusta paracnida. Lineage (NCBI taxonomy): Eukaryota > Metazoa > Platyhelminthes > Proseriata > Coelogynoporidae > Invenusta > Invenusta paracnida. The sequence continues at coordinate 13,784 of JAYRBW010132957.1, forward strand.
CACTGCTTTAATTAATGTCACGTTAAAACTCTCTTCACTGTCATATTTTTCTATAATCAGCTATCTCTGATTTTTAGTTTTAACTTAGTAAGACGTAAACAGGACAACAATACTTCTAAAGAACTTGCTTAGAAGCACAAATAACAGAGGAACTAATTTTGACATAAAATAATGTATTTTTAATGTACATTAATACATTTAAAATAATGTAAAATTATTTATTTTCGCTTGCATTAGATGGTTTGCAAAAAGGATTTATTTATACGTATTGAGAAAGAATGTTTAATAAATAATAGTTTAGAGCTCCTCAATTTGTCTCTTAAACAAATACGAAGAGAACGTTTCAGCACTTTTTTGACGCTAAATTTCTTGAATAAAGAGCTTAGAAAATTAGGATTTTGCCTGTAACTTAAATTGTCATAATTTTATCGTCTGAATTATAATTGATTTTGTGCTTATAGATAGTTATATTTGTAACGTATTTGTCAGTTGATATAGTAAATTGTTATGATGGTATATCTGGTTTCATTGTCTATATTTCTATGTGTATAGAGAAAGAGATAGGATGCATAGGAGACCACAACTTTGCCAAGGAATAGTATGACATGAAAATCCGAATACACAATCCACCTCGTCTTTGTTTGTTTTTCCTCAGTGTATGTCTATGAATTGTCTAAACCTAATTCAGTATAAGCTCACGTCTAATGATAGCTCAGTAACTCAGGAATATCATCTATACTGATGTGCCATTAGGCGTCCTAGTGGATAGAACATTTGGCTTATTGTTGTTACCTTGTATTGATATTTTTAGGAAGATAAACGGGATTAATAATTGTATTTATAAATATCACCAAGTACTTACATATATTTTAGTAATTTTAAAAAGTATATTATTTCATATAATAATGATAATTAGCATACACTATTGCTCTAAATAAATATACTCTATGTTTGAAATGAAATGAAAACAAATCTTTTAATTTTATTATTTTATTTAACATTTTATAGTAATGTAAAGGGTAAAATTCGCAATATTGAAATTTATTTTTGATGAATTAATAAGTGCATTAAATAAAAATTGATCAATGTGGAATGTTTAATATTTTAAGAAATTTAAAAATTGTCAAATCATATAACCAGATTGAAATCTTTTACAAGTTGTTTTTATACCTATGCTTATATAGAATCATATAGAATTATGTAGAATTGATAAAGGAAAATAACAACCAGTAATACTTCAATCCAAGGTGGCAGAAAAATTGATAATTACAATAATAACCGTATAAATTGCTTAATAGATTGCTTATAATTGTTGATTTTAAAATAATTATTAATTTTTGTCTCCATTAATCACTATAAAAAAATAATTCTCAAATTTTATCCATCAGATTTAAGTTTATACGATTTGCAGATTAAATGTGATAAAATGATGAAATGCATACATTAAAAATTGATGGTAAATATATACATCAACAAGATGGAAATCTGTATATTTACCATTTATTTCCGAATAATAGACGCCCTTAAATAGTTGCCACAACCTATTTGTACTTATGTGAATAGTAACCGCCTTCAACTATTAGCCGCAGCTATAGTATATTAATTTATTAATACTATAATTAATATAATAGTTATAATAATAAAAATATATAAAATGATATAATATAATAATTAAATTAAATTATTGTTATATAATTATATTGAAATTACACTGTTTACTGATTACAAACGTTGCAATTGTCACTAAGCATCCAAAAAGTCAAACTACGGCATCACAAAGAAATAGTAACAGTGCAAACCACTGCTTGTTAATAATAGCCGCCCTGGGTTAGTAGATGCCCTTGAATAATAGCCGCCCTGGGTTAGTAGATGCCCTTGAATAGTAGCTGCCCTGGGTTAGTAGATGCCCTTGAATATTAGATGCCCTTGAATTGTAGCTGCCCTGGGTTAGTAGATGCCCTTGAATATTAGATGCCCTTGAATAGTAGCTGCCCTGGGTTAGTAGATGCC
>JAYRBW010132968.1:0-15792 GCA_036023295.1 Invenusta paracnida
TCGCCCCCACAACCCCGACAAGGACCCAGGTTCAACTCAACGTCACCGGCCAAAATCAACAAAAAGGAGAGCCAGACGGCAGGTCATCTGCTCTCTTTCCCCAAAAAACGAACGCACCTGTCTGAGTTTCCCAGGGTCTTCGGAAAGACTCCCAGCTGCCACGTAGAGGCGACCTGGGGTAAGCTGGGGGTGTTGTTGTTGTTTGGGGCACCCAGTCTCGAATCTACACGATAGAACAATCCAACTGGACTACTTCGGTCGGGAAATTGGTAAGGTGGGAAGGGGGGTGATCGCAAGTGTCGAAGAGTTCTATATATTTTTGCTGAAGTCGAGTGACACTGTAGAAACCAGTACTAGAGGGCATGGGGAGTCGTTTCACATATAGGGTAGTTGGGGCCGGTGCTGGGGTTTATAAGATATTCATAGGCTTTGATGAGTCTGGAGTGACCATTCCTGAGTTGCGTTATGAGGCAAGCTTCCTTGCGGGTTGTAATTTCATATTTTTTTCAGTTGTAACCAGCGCAGACTCCTTTGATACTTTCGTGCGTGCTTTGACTGCCACTTCATTTTCAGAAACGTTCGAATAGCCTGGAGCCATTGAAGATATGTAGATGAGCTGGTTGATATTCCATACGGTCCTTTTAATTTGGATGAATGCGCGACAACTAATCGCTTTCAGAAGTGATTGGCTATCCATTCAAATGAGAAAAGGACCTGGTGCATCCTGGATTGAGATCCAGTTTAGGGCGAGATTGATGGTGGCAGCTTCCTCTTCAAAGGATGTTGTGAAAACTCTGCCCTTCTCCGAGGTAGCGGATCCTTCAGTATAAATGGTAAAGGTCGCTTCAATTATTCTGATGTTTCTATTTGCTGCCTTATTTAAGTCATCGGTATTTGACTTTTTGTGAACGCCAAGAATGATTGTCTCGCATGACCATGTCTCTTTCTGAAGTTCCACGGGGAGTCAAGCAATAGAGGGTCCGGGAGCCTGTTTTGGAATGATTGCGGGAAGCTGCTAAGGACTTGAGTGGTAAGGTTGCTTCAACTGTTCCTGTTTAGGCGATATTATGTCAGGTTTTTGCGGCGATGTTCCTGGGGTGTGATTCCGGTATGCCGCCTTTTCGTATGCTCTGAGAAAACGTTTTCTGATGGTATGGTAATATCGGATACCGGTTTCGTCGGGTCGATAAGAGTTGATTTTAGTACGTCTGAATTCTTTCTCGCTGTATTAGTTGCACTCTTTTTAGTTTCTTAAGGTTACTTTTGCCGACCGATAGCATCAAGCCAGGTGAGCTGATTTCGAGGATGGTTCTTCACATGAAGGTGTAAGTAATTCTCAGGAATTATTTTTCAAAGCATCACTACTCAGAACATATTGATTCTTTTTCTACATTTGTCGATGATTCTAGTGACATTCCCTCCAAACGAGAGTCTTCTGCCGTAGATAACGCCGAGGAATGCCGGATACTTTGTGTAGGTGATTTGCGTGCCGTAAATTTTCAGTGATGGTTTGAGGTCACTTTGTTTGGAATCCATTGTTAAGAGGTCATGAGGCATTTAGGGACGCTCAAAGACATGATCCCCTTTTTTCTCCACTCGCTGATGTGTTGAGTGATTTAGGACTCTCTGTGTGACTGTTTCGATGTTTTTGTGGGATGCCTAAAGCACGATGTCATTCACAAATAGACTGATGTGACACTCTTATGTGAGCTCCTCCACGACATCGGTGATAAACCCGCACCGTGTGGTAGACCCTGTCTGAAGACTTGATTTCTCTCTTGAGTGCCATCATATTCCAACAATGAACGTCTTTTCACTAGCCAGTTTTTTAACCATCTGATCGTTTCATTCTTTAGCCTCACTTTCTCCATCTTTCTTGTCGTACGCCTTGGCGCACTCTAGTTGCGCGAACACCGTTCTTTCTTTTTTTGAAACGCGTTGCAGATTTTCTAAGATAGGAGGATGACTTGATCTTCTGTATATTTGTTTGGTCTGAAACCGATTTGATGTTCAGTGGGCAGGTTGTTAATCTCTAGAACATACATGATTATTTTGTTAATGACACTTTTTGTTGATGCCAGTAGTTTGCCTAGACATGACGTGAGACAAATGAGTCTTCTGGTGCTTTGTCCTTTTTAAAGAGTAATATGATCTATCCTTGGCGCCAGTTGCTTGGAACTTTTGCTGAGCTGTAATACTTGTTGAACAGAGCGAGCATAGTGTCAAGAGCTTCGTCAGGAAGAAACTTTAGAATTCTAGGGTGTAACTATACGGTCAGGATCATGCTAATCGGTTTGTCTTCTTTATAGAGGTTGAACTTATGATCCTTCATGATCTTGGCGGCGTGGTGTTTTATGATCCTTGTGTTTTTCTGGATTTTGAGATAGCTAACGTCTGCATACTCTTTTGTAAAGACACTGCCTTTACTTTTCTTTGCTGGCATAGCTTTTTCCTCTGAAGATGTTAATTTTGTAGCTTTCCTTAGTCTTGTCATTTTAATTTTTCATCCACATTTTGGATACATTTTTGGATTGAGAGACTTTTGCTTTCCACAGGTCTGCTTTTTATGTTGGTCTTTTCTTTGATATTATTCTCATGATTCTGCCTTTTCCCCAGTTGGTATTAGGTTGTTCCATTAACTTGTCTCTTTCTCTCATTTCCGTTCTGATTTCTTCTGTAAAAATTTTCAAATTTCTGGTTCACAGCTTTTTGATACCAGAGTTTGTATGCAAATTTGAGGATAGCATTTTTGCCTTTTTCTTCGAATCTACCTACATTTTGTTATTTTTGTCGATCTTCTGACATCTCTCGCTAGCCTCCTTCTAATATAGGTTCCAGTTGGCTTTTTTCCACTGCCATACCATGAAGTCCTCATGATGTTCCGTGGTGACGGTTGAATCATGTTCAATTAGAATGTGTTTATGATCAGAGTTGAGTTTTATTAACGTTTTCCATATAACTCATTTGCGTTATTTGCTTTTTTTCTTCTAGTGATATCACTAGTGTTGAGGATTTCTAGATAGTTGTCTTCTATAAAGTTGACAACATTTTTTCCTATTGCGTCTCCCGGCATTGTATTGTCTCACATTTCATAGTGACTGTTGATATCGCTGCATATGATCCATTCGGAGTTATTGGACAGCCTCGGAATGATTCTCTCAATGGCTTCTTCGTTGATTCCCGTGCTGGGGTGTTTGGGTGAGGCAATATACATGTTGAGGATAAAGGTACTTTTCTAATAATTAGTTCACACAACATTAGTCCACATCATGAGTCGCTTGCATTTCAGTGTATTAATCCTCTTCATATTTCTAACTATTGTTAGGCAGCTTTGGTATGCATGTCAACTCTGTACTAAGGTTAACAGTCCTCCTCCTCTGCCCAGTCAGCCTTTGTTATTCCTGCTCTGTATTTACGCCGTATATTGGCAAACAGCCAGTTTGGATGGCTTTTGCTGGAAGCCGTCACTAATGTTATGGCAAATTTTTCGAATGGCATCCTCACAGCTGTGGTGTTTCTGGAAATCGCATTGATTTTTGTTGATTCATTTTTTAGCTTCTGCCATTTTATACATAAGTTGAGCGAGCATACGCTCCAAAGTTTTCACTACGCACGAAGTGAGGCTCACCGGTTTGATTGTGGCTAGGTCACTGGGAATTTTCCTGCTTTAAGAAATGGTATAATCGTAGCTTTCCTCCAGATCTTGGAAGAGAAGCCGTTTTCGAAAGAGAGATAAAAAAGTACAGCAGATTAGTTCTAGCAAACAGGCCGTGGGCCTTGAGAAAAGATGGGGCAATTTCGTCCAGGCCTGCCACACTTCGAAGTTTCATTTGGGCTATAGCCGTAATTAGTTCTACTACGGCCAAGTAACTGATACAAGTGTGATCTTCTGACGTCTTAACCCGGAGACAGTCTTTGTTTTCCCTGATTCTTCTCCTCTCCACTTTATTGAACTGGAGCATACTAACACTGCAGTCAATAACACTAGTGGTTAGAAAACACATTGGCTTTCTTTTTATCGGTTGTAATAATTCTCCCCTTGTGTACTACAGACTCATTCGGGTTGTTGAACTCAGGAGTCCATGCAAAAGACTTAACCAATTTCCATGTTTTCGATGAATCTTTGTGATGTCCCTGGTCTTGCAGAAAGTCAGCGCATTTGTGTTATTTTTCTTTAGTGATTTCGTTAGTTACTTTTTTCCAATTCTCAATCCATTTATCCATTTCTTCCGACTTGTGACGATGCTTCTTCTAAATATGTTGCGTTTTTTTATAGCGGTTATTATAGTTGGAGAAATGCAATTGGAGTTGGGGTTCCTACTGAATGACTTTTTCCACATGGATTTTCGCAGCCTCGGTGATGATACTCTTGAAGTGAATGACTTTGTCGCTTAGGGATTGGGGTTCTGTATTGGCATCTGTATTGGTTCCCCTGCGGTAAGGGCAGTTTTTATAGCCTCCAAGAAATGGTCCCAATTTACACCGTCCAGCCTCCATTTAGGGATCTGGTTGGAGCATATGTATGTTGTTGAACAAGGCGAGATTGACAGTGGTAACAATGGGGCGGTGATCGGATAACAGGTCATCCCTGGGCGTCCATTCCAACATGCTGGTCATGCTGGAGTGGCAGAATGTGATATCAGGCGAAGTGACACCTCCCGTATCTTAATTTACTCTAGTGTGCGAGTTTGATTTGTTAATACATGCCATGTCGTTTGAGGTTAACCAAGTCTCTAGGCTTTCGCCACGTTTATCCTTAAGCTGTTTGTGGTCACAAAGCTCTGAGTAGCCATTGATGTTTCTACAGATAATAATATTTTTCCCATCGTGGAGGTGGTGGATGGCAATCTCTTCTGGGATGGTGGTGTTCGATCGGTTTGTAGGGTAGTAAGTAACAATTGACCAAAGTTATCCATCGGTTTTTAGAAATTTTTATTTTGAAACTGGAGAGTTTGAGGGCATCGTTTGAGCTAGCGTGGTTGCTCTTGGAAAAAGAGAAACGTCCTTAATGTAGGACAGAAAGCCTCCGCTGTTGTTCTCTATGCAATCAGCTCTTATGTGGGCATAACCCGGGATGTGGGGGATCCTGTCCTCTGTTCTGAGCTTGGGTTCCTGAATGAAAACCAAATCAAATTTGTCCCTAGGCACGAAGTTCTGGAGTTCAAAAATTATATTTCTGATGCCGTCGGCGTTCTATTGGAGAATGCGGATGGTGTTTTTTCTGGTGCTGTTGACTTTCTCAGAGACAGGAGTGGCATAGGTAAGTAGTTGGCGGCATCCTTTAGATTTGGAGCCAGTGCACCTTTTGCAAGACCAATTTCCGACTTCCTTAGCTTTGATGGTGGCGTTTCTCGTGAGCTCATAGCAGACATTGTGAAATGAAGCCTTACAGTTGACACAGGTGATTGGGTCGATAGAGATAGCAATGGTTTTGAGGCAGGCCGAACACTTGATTCTACCAATGGCCTCTGTAGTTCTGCTCTTAAGTTCCTCGACTGTTTTGCCTACGAGAGTCTGCGGATCATGGTTTTGGTGGAGTTGACAGAGCCAGTTCTGATTGCTTCTGTACCGCAAGATGTTGCTGCATTTGAAGTGGCTAATTGACGTGCATTCCTGGCTAGTACACTTCTTGTGGGCAGCGTTGCTCCTAATTTTAATTTTGCAAACATAGCAGAACAGTGCAGCAAGTGGGCAGGCGAAATAGGAACAAAGAACTGAGGTTAGGATAGGCTTACTATCGTGTCTTGCTTGTGGTTCTTGGTTTTCGTGGCAGTACCAGTTTCATGATCTGTTGGTTGCAGGAGAGTCCACTGCATTGCTCTTACATGTGGGAAAACCTGATGCAGAATTGTTGATGGCATAAGAAGGGCATCAAGCATGGGCGAATGAGGCATTCACATGTGTCACATATGGGGCCAGGGTTACTCTCAATGTCGCCTGCCTGTAGTAGGATATGCCAAGGGTCGAAGACCGGTCTTAGACCATCGGCTTGGAAAAACCCGACTGGATTGAATATGTGAAGATTGGAGAAATCCTAGCTCCTGCCGGCCCTGGACCGAAGAGGGCGCAGACCCAAAAATCGAAGGCATTGGTTTGATGACGGGGTCGTTACGTTGAGGCAGTCTTCTTGACACTGAATTTATTATTATTAATTAACCCTTCTCCCTATTTATTAGTGTGTTCTAATCTGTATAATCAAGCTTTCTATTTTACACTTGGAAGGGTCAATGATTGATTCCATTTCCGTACACAGAATAACGTCTTTCATGAAAAACTGCAAATCTTTTGCTATTAATCTTTGTCTGATGTCTCATCTATTCTAATGTCTTTTTAAGTTTAGTTTCTTGGATGGCGCAAATATGGATTTTCCTATCTGTTAGTCTTATGCTAAGCTCTGGCATCTTGATTTTATGTCGTCTGCATACCAGAACATAATAAGGATATCATTGGGGCTGAGATATATCTTGCTGCTTTGACTTTTGGCTTTTATCTGAAGGTTGCCATTTGTATTCCATTTTATTCCAACTCTTTTGTCGAATCTTCTCTACACAGCCGCAACTCCAAATATAATTTGTCCGCTTTAAATATAGTTAACCAGCTGCACTTGATCTGTTTGTGACAGTTCTTTCCTTAGTTACAAGCAATAAATCTAATATCCGTTCTGATGTTCGTCCTGCAATTGGTACACATTTTGCTTTCAGAACTTAGATTTGAATCAATGTTACTAGCTTTCATTAGTAACCAGAGGTTTGGACGCTAAATCCATTTCCCTCTCCTGCTGTTGTGAGACGTGCGGTTGTAAGGATGTCGTTGCAATTTGGGAAGATGATTCCTACTCTGTAGAAATGAACTCTAGAGATAAATATGGATTATAAATCGGACTGCTTACCATCAACACAAACTTCGGCATGACCATAAATTTTCAATTGTCAACTGCTACTGCCCACTAATCCGCAAAATAACCAATGCAAACCATCAACATGGATTCAATGCCAACATCCTGACGCCCCACCAGGACGATAAGTACGTTACCACGGGTGATCTCAACACTCACTCAGTCCTATGGTACAGCATCCAACCATCGGATGATATGGGGAGATGGTGGAACAATGGCTCATGACTTCCAATATGGTGTGCACCAACACCGGAGACCCGAACGTATCAACTATGGCACTGGACAAGGTAGCACCCCGGATGTCACCTTCATTCCGAACTCGTGGCTAAACAAATGTCAATGGCAATCATTGACAGCCTTAGATCAGACCAACTGCCTATTATCACTACGGTGGAAGTCAATATGTCGACAATTAAAACCCTTGCCTTTCACTCGTGTCCGTTGGAAATAAAGAGCAGCGAAATGGCCTAAATTTACTGCTGCTATCGAGGATGACATCACTAACCCCAGGAGCGATCTAATGAACCTTAATAACCTTGTAGACATCCTAGTTAAGTCAACGGAAAAGCACATAGGTATCTACCACTAGCGTAAGGCCAACACATCTAGGATGAGTTCGAAAATTAGAAATTCAATTAAGACACGCAACCAACTCCGCACGAAGGTTGGCAGCCACAGGGAGTAATGGATGGCAGTCAGCCAGTTCAAGACCGTATCCGCGTGGCTAAGGAGAAGTAATGGATTGACTTCCTCAATAATACCATACACAGCGCGGACTCTACCAAAGTTTGTAAAGTGGTCAAGTCACTGAGTGACTCGCCTAGATCGACAAACTCCGATGAAACTCTAACTGTTAATGGCAAAGAAATCCAAGGGGATAGAAGTAAAGCTGGTGCATTAATTCAGTACTACGCTGGAGTCATCAAGATCACTCTGATCTAGGAGAACAGGAACCGCAACCGCGAGGTCAAACAGATTCTTAAAGCGCACGACGTTGACCAGGAATGCTGTACCCCGTTCACCAGGCGAGAATTAGACGCGTCATTGAGCAAATGAACAAGGGATTAGCCCCTGGAGCGACGAAATTCATACCCCTGTTTATCAAAATCATGGCCGACAAAGCTCGAGCTTGCATTCTAATTGTTGCTTGCTCCAATTTGCTTTCTACATCTGCGACGAGACCTGGAGAACAGGAAGATACACACAGGACTAGAGAAACGCTACGATTATCCCGCTTCTGAAAACCTTGAAAACTGCTAGTGCGTTATCGTTGTATAGATCAGTTAGCCTCACATCGTGCTTTGCAAAAACTATGGAACGGATGGTATGCAATCGCCTTTACTACATAATCGAAGACAGGAGGATATTATGGGAGGACCAAACAGGCTTTAGGAAACTCAGATCTTGTGAAGATAAAGACCTTCGACTGGCCCAGGAAGAGAGCGACGGTCTTCAAGACAAACCTGCTAAAAGAATCGTCATGGTGGTGATGGATTACTCTAAGACGTATGATACGTTCTGGAGAGAAAAGCTCCTTGTTCGCATACTGGAGGCAGGAATATTGACCCGTTTTGTGAGATGGTGTGTCGGATTCCTCCAAAACAGACAGGCTAAGGTTCGCTTAAATGGTTTTAACAGCAAGACGTGGAAGCTCAGATAAGGCCTGCCGTATTATCACCCCTATTGTTTATTATCTTCATCAATTATGTCAGACAGGCAATCACCAGAGGCAACTCATTGAACATGTACACAGACGACATCGGATCTTCATAGGTCCAAAGGATCCGATCCGCGCTGTGGAATAAAATAGATAAAAACTATAAACTATATGTAGAAGAATAAAACTGATGTGGCATACCATGAAGACCTGGAAACGATTGATATGTAGACGACTGAGGTTATGTACAGATTAGTAAAGAGCAATTCGGATTTATGCCAGAAAGGAGAAATATAGTTCGATTTACGCAATAATGAGACTACTGACGGAGAAGTATAGGGAATGTTAAAAGGTGTTGCACTGTGTGTTTATCGATCTAGAAAAAGCACACGATGGAGTGCAAAGGAATTAGGTTTGGAATTGCTTAAGAGTAAAAGAATAAATAAATAAATAAAATAAGCTTTATTTGTAATTTGTCAGGCGCAAGGAGCATACCAAGAAGTGGCGGAGATATATGTTCTTTTGGTGCAGGACATGTACCATGACTATTTGATCAAAAGTTCAAAAGTTGATGCAGATCAAATTTTCAGAAGGACTTAATAAACGTTTCGAAGTTAAATCTCGTGTTCATCTACGCTCAGCTCAAAGCTGCTTCTTATTTGCTATCAAAGTGTACTGTCTGAAAAAAGAAATAAGAATGAAGGTTTCGTGACACGTTATGTTTGCAGACAACGAGCCTTGCATACAAAAATGATGGATGTCGCAGAAACGAAGTTGGACAAATGGATACGAGCAGTGGTAAAATGGGGAATGAAGTTATCAAGAAGAAGACTGAGTGAATGAATATATGTATGTGATGGAACGAAAGAAGAGGGCAGCATATAACAGCTACAAACTATGCTACATGAACTAGAAGCGATGGCACTAGCGAAGAGGCAAGAAAGACAGCTGGAAACAGAAATGATGCAAATGCTTATATGCCCCCTGGAACTGACAAAAAAACAGTGAAAAACGAAAAAGTGAGAAAACGCATGAGAATTGAAGAGTTACAAAGAACTTTTTTTCCTCTTTCCCATCCGGGAACAAATTCTTTCAAATTTACTCGTACGCACTTTCTTGAATCGTCTATGTTATTATTTAATATTTTCCAAATTAAAATTCCTTTTTTGATTTGATTTAATTTTATTCTGGTAAGATAATGTGACTTGTAACACACATATATAGTAATATGTAGTTGGATAATTTAGATACAATCCAGAACATTGCAATCGAAATTTAAACAAAATTCTTTGTAATATATTACGTTATATAATAATTTTTTACAATCAATATATTATAATATGTTTTCATTACAGAAAATCTCGTAAAATTAATTGGTACACATATATTCAAACAATAATTTAAATTATGTTAAGATTTATGGTACATACGAATATATCTATTTTGTTTGCTTAAAACATAACATTTATTGTGTGTACTGTTTTTTTTAAGAATTTTAACTTCAAATTAATACTATCAATATAGTTTTATGTTTAATCAAGTACATGCTTTAAAGATAAAATGTCACTACTAAAAAAATAGATAATAAAACTTTGTTGTAAAAACTTGCTGTTGTATCCATCTTTATTCCACCAACAAAGATATCCATAGTGACTTTTTCTGAAACCAAAAAAAGCTATATTTTAGTCAAATTTGAAAAATATTAACACTATGATAATTACTATACAATAAAATAAAATGCGGGTGTAAAATTGAAAATTAAATCTCGTTAGCAACTGTTTTGTTATGTTTTTATGATACAGAAACTATGTATAATAGTCTAAGTAATAAAAGTATGGGTTAATCCAATCACCTTACAAATTTTAATATTCAAATATAATGTGTCAGTTAGGCGAACAACATAAATATAGTGCAAACGCAAAATATATGAGTACGAGTAGAGTATGTAACTATGCTTCACTGGTACGAGACACACTCAGTAAGATAAACAAATTTATGAGTAGCTATTCTATTCTGTGTTGCTTGACTAGAAAATATTAGCTTGTTTTGACTTGAAAGTTTAAAAACAATCTTATCAGTAGACATACTTATATATATATATATATGTATATATTTGTCGTTTACAAGCATAAGTAGCTAAACATTATTTGAAAAATAACATTTCTTAAATAGAGATTATATAGTGTATCGGTTTTCATTTATTGAGTAAAAATGGAATATAAAGGAAAATGTTATGTACTAATTGTTGGTTACATAATATCTTATATTTGTTATATTAATTTTTATATTCCTTTATATTTTTACATTAAGTTTATGGTTTTGATACTCTCAAAAAATGTAATTCGCTACATTTTACTAGTATTTATCGAAAGGCTAAAATATTTAATGTACATATTCGTTATATATGTAAGTAACGTTATAAAAAATAGTATATTAAAATACCACGTATTTCAATGTATATATATATAATTGGTATAGTCACATAGTTTGTCGTAACGCTAATATAATTCCCAGTGTCTACTTCGAATATTTTAGGAATAAAAATAAACCAACTAGTTAAATTGGCAATATAAACTGGCAACACTTCCTCTGAATTTAATAGCACAATGGAAAATAATAATTTGTTAACAACAGTTACACTATATTAAATATTTTAAATATTTCGTAATAAAAAATATTTCGTAAATAAAAATCGTACAGATAGAAGTGTAATAATGCGGCGATTATTGGAACAATATAACACATTAACGAATTTTTTGCGAATATTATGCTATAACATTCTAATTGACTACTTTTTAAATATAAAACATTATATGGGAGTACCTTACGTATATGACCGTACTATAGAACTACAATCTCAGTGCAGTTGTGATTGTTAAATGACAGTATTGGAATATCTTTCTTATTATGAATCCACCGCTATTGATTTGCAAGGATTTTTGTGAAAATGTCTCATCCTTGAAGAAAACAAATAAAACCTAACGTAAAACGGTTACAAATCCATTGTAAGACAGATTTATGATGATCAATATTTGTCAGAAGTAATCGTAATATGTAATGATGTGCCAGAAAATGTCAAGGAAATCCTCCTGGTGAGATCGTTTATCTGTGAAGAGTTCTCGTATGGAGTTGATGAACTTGGATTTTTAGGTCGTTGATAGGTCACTCAACCAGTTTTTTGCTTGTTGTATATTATATAGATTCCGAATTCACATTTGTCAAACCTCAAAGCGCGCATTTAAAACTCCATCCTTGGTGAAAAATTTTACCATTTGCATCAGTACGAAATTTCTATAAACTGCCCACAATGTCTAAACACTGGAGCTGAAATCACCCGTGTCAAGGTTTACCTTACTCAGTTACACTAAACTTCGCAAAGCGACCATGACAATATAATGGATTCAATCCATATTTCCTTACTAGTCAACCATTTACGCGTATAATATGTTCAAGGTCAAATACCTAAGCATAGGCGAACGGAAAAGCTAACTTCAGATGTTACGTAATCGTGAATTTGCACACTGCATTGATTTGGCCATCCCCTTCTATTCATGTTTCAATTGCTATACACCAAATAGTTCCATCGCAAAGTGGTTTGTAATTGCTTCTCTAGTTTGTAAATTAACAAAAGGATTTATATATGTTTGTAAATTTACTTCGAAATTCTAGCTAACATAGTATGTGCGCTGCTAACATAGTTTGTTAAATTACTACAAAATCATAATGATTGACACTCTATAATTTGTAACTTTACATTTTAGTTTTATAAATTTTGGATAACATTTTTACTTTGTTTAATAACATACTAACTAAGTTATATTTCAAAACTATTTTGAACGGTGTTCATTTTTGTATGTAGACATAAAAATACATTCCAAATATTGTTATTTTAAAATTGTGAAAAAATATACAGATGCATATAAATTTACAATAAATATAGATCTATGCACAGCAACATATGGCCACATCATCAGGTTTTTCTGGCAATAATGCTTGAAGTTCATGATAATGCCGACGTTATGTAGGGCTAAGATTTGGCGGTGGTGTTGATAGTAAAGAATTTTAATGTAACAGATCGAAAGCATTAGGCATGGGAATGGAGGGCACTCAGTTGTCGACGAAGAAGAGCACATTGCACCACTGACGCTTAAATACCAAAATTAAATCTCTTCATGTACGATGTCAACAGTTCTTGATTGGTCATATAGGCTTTAGAGTTGTTATTCTATTTATACAGTATTGACGGCTCTGGAACTTTCCAATGGAGAGTAGAGGGTATTTCTCGTTTCGTTTGTTCTGTGCTTGTTAAAAACCGGAGACAAAGTTACATAATTAACCATTTCCGTATTGACTTTTATGGTAATTTCTAGATTTTTTGCAATTTATTCCATATTGGAAAAATTCCATATTATATATTCGAATATTGCAGGAATTTCCCTTTAGTGTTACTAGGGACCGCCAACTTTTCATCCTTATAAGCGGATTTCATTTAAGTGAAGTCATCTGTAATACGGTATTGTAGTCCTTGGTATGTATATTACTATTGATTTATTGACGGGTAACATTTTTGTTTCTTATCATTATTAGAATATGTTGAACACTATTAGATATCAATATTTGAAACAAATCGATTGTGTATAATGAAAGATTTGTGTTGCTTTTAAATATTTGTCAATATTTTGGTACGTAGAGTAATATGTATTATGCATATATATTATGGACTAATAAATATAAAGAATGTCGTCCTTTCTTAATAAATCGCAATCGCAATGTTAAAAAAACATTGATATTGGCATAGTATGCACACTGAACGCAGCGCCGCACGGGGGGTAGAAAAAGTTAAAAAGCATTAAATCTTGTGAGGCAATGCACACCGAAAGAAACGCGGCGCGGCGCGTCGAATATCAATGATGAAAATTCTTAACTTTACACGCATCAAAAATCAATATTAACCATGGCTCACTGACTCAGTATGCTGTCCTCCTTCTTTTCCGTTTATATGTAGATTTACTGCAGAGAGTGTATCGATTTTTTGCTGCACTGTGACGCGTTCGGTGTAGATTGCAATTTCGACGCGCCGCACCGCGCTGCGTTCAGTGTGTCTTAAGTGTTAATGAGTAAAATGTTGTGCTATTTCTCTTTTCGTAGGCATAACATAAAATGCTTAACTTATACTGAATAGTATAGGCCATTTCACAAATACGGTTTGGTTTGAAAAATCTATGTTTAAAACGGTTTGACAATAGCTCAGTTAAGTAAGCAATGTGCGCTGTGTGACCCGGAAAATGGACTGAATTTCGGAGCTGTCGTCAAACCATTTCAAACCGGTAGGTTTAAATCTTCTTGAAAGTTACACTGCACATTTGTATATTTGCTAGTTATAAATATTTTTTGCTTTTTTTTAATCAATTTGATATCTTTTAATATGAACGTTTATATACATATACACAAACCGACAAAAGATAAAAATCATATTACATATTATATATCTATATTATGCAATGTGCTATATATTCTTTCATATTTTACAGAATTATATGTGTATCACTTAGGTATATATGTATATATCTGTATGTCTTGGTAATTATTAATATGTTAATGTAAGGAAATAAAACAATTTTTAACGGAAGATGATTTTTACATGACAATTCCAGTTTAGATTAACGTATAAAAAAGACATATATATGTCAATGCAAATATTATGCCAATTCCAATTGTACATTTTAACAGGCATAGTTAAAGTTTGCTTAAATAAATTGAGGCATAATATGAACTATATTGATTGTCCAACATTCTTTTAATTTCACAAAAGGATAGTCAATCCTGCAAACGATTCTGAAATTTAAAATATAATTATTTTACTTAAACAATTTGATATACTATCTTAAAATTTACACAAGTGCATTTTAATTTGACACAACGATGCCTTAAAAAATCGCACAATTTCATTCAATGGAATTTCAAATATAAAAATTCCACAAACATTATACCAAGAGCTATAGGTCCCGAAGTACAGAATCGTGACTAATTCTATATAATGGCTGAGATTAATAAATCTAAAAAATGGACAGCAAAGGAGACTGAACATATGCTTCAACTAACCTTGTCAGTTTTTCAACAAAATTGCTATTACTTTCGTCAAGCCGGATTAACTGGTTCAAACTGGTTTTGAAGTCGAGTTTTGACCCGAAGTTTCGACTTGGGAAGTTGAAAACCTCCCTTGTAACATAAGATATACTCTATTCTAACGTTTTCATATATTTTTTACTTTTTTATTATTAGTGCATGTTTTCAGTATAATTATTATATAATAATGTAGCCCGAAAGCAGTAGATTTTAAATATATACACCATAAATATAAATAATAAGTATACCTACAATGCTGTTTTACGAATATTAAAATAATATGTCAAGATAAAAAACCATGTCACCTTTTAGTCGGTAAAAAACCGCCTAGGCATGGTAAAAAACCAGAGTTTAAAAGCTAAAGGACGCTGGTTTAAACGCTCGACTTGCTTTGGTCAATCAAAAAAACCTTCTTTCATAGTCTTTCAACCGAAGGTATAAAAACCCAACCCGCTACTTGCTTTCATCAACCCAATTTTAATTTTGAGAAATTTCAGAAATTTCAGACGCCTTCGAAATTTGGGTAGTATAAAATTCCATTTCACAAAAATGGTTTGGTTTAGAAACTTATTTTCTTTGTCTGATTTGATTGGTCAATAATTTATTCGTCATCTAAACCATGGTAATTTCATTGAAAACCATGACGGTTTCAACTGGGACGGTTTGAACCAAACCAAACTAAATCAAACCCATGGACACCTTAATAATAGTATCTGGACAGGAAACTTCAATGTAGGAGCGAAAAATGTGTACAACAGAAGGGCAAAGCATTTTGGTAATAATCTGCCTACAACTCAATCGCGCATCTCTTTGTCGTTTATTATACGATCGAGTACGCTATATAATATGTCGAAGTCTGTGGTGGTGACTCACTGCACAGCTTCATGAGAACATCATATTAAAATATATAGCACTATAGTGCTGTAAATATGTATCCCCACAAATAAGTAACCTCATTGTCTGTTTTTATTGGATAAAAGTTAACAAAATCAATATTATATTGTTATAACTGTGAATAAAATATATTCGCTGTAAGAAAGTTGTAACTTTTTCCGAAATGGTTTACATGTGCAGTGCCTTAAATTGCAAAAATGGCTATAACAATAAGGTTGAA
>JAYRBW010132979.1:0-15792 GCA_036023295.1 Invenusta paracnida
GCTTCATTCCTGAGCCTGCTTTCGCTGCTTCGTCCGCTTCCTCGTTACCTTGGATGTTACAGTGGGAAGGGATCCAGCGCATCTCTACATTCACGCCCTCTCTCTGGAGTTCCTGGTTGGTCTTCGGGATGCTGGCTACGTCATTGCTTCTATTCTTGCTACTGGCGTACTTGATCTTCTCAAGGGCTGATTTACTGTCGATCAGAAATCTGATGGTTTTGCTCCTAATGTTCTTAGGTGTACTGTTAACCACTTGGATGCCGTGTTTGAGTTCCTTAAGCTCGGTGGTACAACTGGAGCACCATTTGCCTGTAGAGATTGATAGGATGTCTTTCTTACCATTTGCCCAGCGCATGATGACTCCCCCGCCACTGTCTTCTGTTTCATTCTTCACTCTTCCGCTTCCTTCTTCCTTATTTCGGATGCATCGGTTCGCAGAGTTTGCCCCCCTGTTGTTGTGACAATCTTGATGTTACTGTCTGTCCACGGAGGAATACCAGACCCTAGTACTCTTGGTTCCCTTGGGGTGTCTTTGTAGTTGCCTTCTTTACTTTCTTCTAGACCTATGTCTCTCCATCCTCTGCTGTTCTTCAGTCGTGCCTTCTGTCTGTTGTTGGCTACCTTCCCGAGTGGGTCTTCCGTACCTCTTCTCATAGCTCTTTCGTACAGCTTCGTGGCTTTCGCTTTCCCTCTACTGGAAAGGTCTTCAAGGTTTGCCTTGTCTTATCTCGAGAAAGCTCCTCAAAGTGATTTTAAATTAATAAAATTAAAACGAATCTTGAAACAACAATATAAACGGGTTTAAAACCTCTCTTCGTTCAGTTCATTCATTTATAATCCTTTTTTTTATTTTTTTCACGTTATACAATTGGCCGATATTATTATTCTATCAAAATTCTACGTTATAGCCTTGGTCCTGGATAACTGTAGGGGCAGTGGTAACGCCAGGGAGTGCAGGCCACCCTAGCGATATTCAGATCCTGCAGAGGCAACTAAAATGCTAGGCCTCCCCTGAATTTAGAGTCTGGCGTCGCCGCTGGGCAGGGGTGTAGCTATCTAAATATATGGTTGTAAAGAAATATCTTTCTGAAAAAGGTAAATGAAGGACGGTTTTGGTTGTTAATGTTAACTTTTCGCAGTCTACCAATATTGTTTGAGTATTAAGCCAATTAACATTAAAGCATCCTCTTTCTTGAAACCAATTTTTTCCAATGGCAAATCTAAATTTTGTTTTGCTTTTGAATTGTATAATATTTATGTACTTTTATTAAAGAATCAAAACGTACCTCCTTATTTTTCTTTATTTTACCTTATTTTAGAAACATTTTCTTTAGTTTTTGCAATCTTCAAAAGTCACATAAATTTCTTCCATGAATGAGATCCTCAAAAACTAATGTGATATTTTAAAATCATGAAACACATTTTTTACTAATGAAAATCCTGTGTTGTTTTATTACTATATATATGTTCTGTTAATTCTATTCCTATATTGTTTTTTTTCTTATAGCGTTTGTATGGTTATTAGAAATCCCATCAAATAGAGTACACAGACCTGTAAGTACACATTTTCCATATTTGTATGAAATATTTTATCCATAGACTAAATAGACGTTTGAAACGTGTTTGAAACGTGTTTGTCATTGTTAGTTAATATGCTTTGGTAGTAGAAACCACTCTAATAACAGTAACTATTCTTACAAATTTCTCTGTCTATAACTAATAGTACATTATATATGGAGACGTGCATAATTAATCTTAGTCATAGTAGCCTAGTAATACTGCTGCCACCTCAATACGTACTATACATTTAAGTTTATGTGTTGTTATAGTATTGATCTCTTAAATATTTACAACGAGGACACAAAATTGTTAAACAATCATGAAAGTGTTTTGTTTTTGGTATATTTTCGACGAATGTTTGAAATTCGATTGCATTTTAAGATTCTATATCATTGGAATTATATTAAGTACTTATTTTTATTTTGTTTAAATTTTTATATTTGTACATATTCTACGAAATTTAAATAAGCGGAACTTAAACTAGCCTGAAGACAAGACTCTTTTATTTCACAGGCTTAAATCAATGCATTTGAAAAGCAAAAAGAAAGAAGTACCTACAAAGTACAATAATAATTGAACAACATAAACTATTTAACTCTACAAAACATCCCAAATACGAAAGCATATAACATTCAAAAGTATGAGTCCGTATTTGGATAACCAGGTGCATCGAGCAGCTCAGGCTATCTGCAAATTGAAGATGGAGATTATGGTGGGACACAGCAACCCAATGGCCAAGACAGAAAACCGATATAAGTCATTCAAGGAAAACAGTGAACTCAGTATCCTCACTGAACGACACCGACGACTGGTTAATGGCGGATGGTATTGTTCGAACCAGTGTCCTAATTCTGTCAAGTGCTATATCTGTTTCGCCCAATGTCCTTATGACAAGTGTGCAGAACGGTCTAGAAGGATTGAACCCCAGCATGAGCCAGGATGTCATCGACAAAAATATGTTAGGGCTTTCTTGGAAAAGCCCTACGGTTTACAAAATTTAGAGCACTCACTGTGGCGAGTTTGGTTTGTTCGAAAACAATTTAAACCAGTGCAGCTGCTCTTGGATCTCTTATCGGTTCATAATCCAGACTGGGGTGAAGCTGTTGAACAAATTCATCAGAGAAATGAAACCGAATTTTTTATGAATCATCTACTTAATGATCTGCGATGTAGATGGACGCTAGACTTCCTCATCTCGATAAATATAGTAAGAAACTGATAACAAGTCGAGTAGTTTTATTAGAAATTGAATTATTTAGTGGGATATATGATAATTATTTGTTAATATTAATCAATAATATAATTAGTAAATTTTCTTTTGACTAATTTAATTGTCTACAATAATATTCTGTATAATTTAAAATATAATTCAGTTACAAAAAACGTTTTGCTACCTATATCATTTTTTTCTATATACCTATGTATATATAATTTAGAGCAATTTTCGTCTATCAATATTTTATGGTTATATTACAGTATTTTATTTATATTGCAATTTATAAAACATGCATTCGAGTTTTTTTTGCATACTCTATTTTTCATTTAGTCTATCTTATTTTTTTATTATTTTGACACGTTTTGGTGTTTGCTATATAATTTCCAAAACTAAGACATCATAGGCACATTTCATGAAAAAATAAATAATGTATAGTTTAAAGATATTGTCTAACAAGTTCCTTATCGAGCAATTCAAAGAAAGCCAGGCGTGCTAAGCAAGTTTACATTACAGATTATAGTAATTTGTTGCTACTTTGGACAATAAATTGTTTCTTTACTAAATAAGTTGCTGGACAAGTTCTTGGACAAGAACGGTCCTCAATATTTTTTCTTTTCGAGTACCCTTCTAACTGAATCATGAAATTGTCCTTCAAAACATTCTCGATTGTAAGAGCATATTTGATGGACATAAAATTGATTCAGTCTAGTCGACAATATTTTGTAAGTGCTCAAAGGGTCTCTGGACGAATAAAGTTAAGATTCATCCCACTTAAAGTTATTAATCGACTTTAAGTAAAATGTCCTTTTTATACTTATGTGTTAAACATACCTGAATATTTTGTCAAAATTATCATGGACAGAAACATACTATTTCTTAACGGTCGATTCTATTCGACTGACTAAATATGAAAGAAAATAAACTACAGTCAAATAGGCAGTCATATTTCGTCACTGATATTTCACTGTTTGCGTCAAAGTAGATTTTGTAATTCTATATACATACATGTCTTATTTACATCTCCATGATTCCACAGATTCCAAATATAATACGAGATAGAGAGAACGAATTCATAAAGAGTCTTGTTAAACATTTCGTTAAACATGAGTTGGAGCCTCTGGAAAGGGAAAGGCTTTGCTTTACATGTCTGAAACGCGAGTCAAACTATTTAATCCTCCCCTGTAGACTCCTCATCTGTTCACACTGTTGGAGTTCTCAAGGGCAGATGTCTGGTGAGGTTTCTTGTTTTTGTGGCATAAAAGTAGAAAGTATTCTTCGAATTTCATAAAAATTTCACTCTACAATTTGTGTTACTTCAGAAAACCTACTACATATCTATGTATATATTATACTTACTGCATATTACTGCACATGTACGGTGAATATTAACATCATAATAATATCTGAGTATATAACCAAATATAGAAAGTATATTAAGCCTGATTTGCATCTTTTATATATATATCTATATATCATTTGTCAGGTGATATAGTGGTACTTATGTCAATAGATTACAGCAGTAACAGTAAAAGACATTAGAATGAAACAACAATGTTAATATTTAAACGTATTTGTATACAGATAACAGTACGATAACAATATACAGTACACTATTCGGCATATTAAGAATGATTGCCTAACCTTATACTGTTATTAAAATTAGTTAGTATTGAAACATTCATTATTTTCTAATATACCTACGTATAAATCCAATGAAATCAAACAATACTTCAAAACAACGGTTATACCTGTATTATCCCTATATCGATTAGCTACCTATCTATTATATAGGTAGGTATACCTTATATTAGCTGTTTATAAAGCATTATACAGTGGAATAAACACCACGTGAGCAATTTTCCTACCTATAACGTTTAATCGTTTTTCTATTTAGTAATCTAACAGTAATTGGGTGATCCATAGAGATTGAATAACTAACTACCAGCAATATAAACAATATATCTATTTCTATGGGGTGATCATTCTTTATGCCGAGTAGTGTATATTATTTGTTATATTATTATTATAATTTTTATTATATTATATTTATTGTATTATATTATTTGGCCTAAAACTTTCTTCTTCCGCCGCATCTTTGGCAAATTCAAATAATATTACGTTTCATAATATGTCCCGTGTACCTATGTATATGTATTCGTAACGCTTGAAATTTGTTTGCTTCCTTATCCTCAATATAGTACCTATTGTATACAATACCTACATACCTTTACTTCCCTACCGTATAATAAATCTTATAACATATTTTATATCAGCTTACAAGTTTATTGTATTTTTTCCCATCGATAATATTGTACTATATATATACATAAACATAGATATTGTACTATGGTGCCCTATATACCTACATATTGTGTTCATTTCAATATTTTTTAAATTCTGGATTTTTTCTTAGGTGTTATAGTGTTGATTAATTAATGTACATATTTCCTTTTGCTGTTCAACTTTTACTTAACGCTCTTCTGATTGGCTATTTCTTATATACCGTATTATAGTACTAAAACTCTACTAATTAGGTTTTTCGGTGAGTCTTATTTGTGGGTATATACGGTAATTCTAGTTATTTGTATCCTACTATCCTATTATATCTATGTTTTTTATTGAAATATTACCTATATAGATACTTATAATATACCTATACTTTACTTGAATGCTTTGTAGTCAGGTTAAAATTTTCGGAATACAAGTAAATATGCATGCTTATATATAATTATAGTTTAGACTATTAATAACTTAGATGTGAGTGCAGTGTATATAAATTTATCTATTAAAATATGTTACAGTTTTCAATACACATAGAATATATAACACAATATGTAATATTATTTATATATTACATTAATCATTCACTGGTTATACATTAAACTATTCTTATAAATTTATAAATTAATTATATGATTCTTAGTTGTGTATCTCAGTGGCGGATCTAGAATTTTTAGAAGAGGTGACTATGCTGACTGTGCCAATGGGGTCCAGGGGCGGCGAAGCACCTAGCGGGGTCCAGGAGCCGAGGTACTGGTGAGGGTTCGGGGACTAAGTCCCCAAAAAAAAACTTTTAAAAATAATTTAAACAATTTAAAAGGATCTGAGAGGGCAGAATAATTATAATTTTACGCATATACCTATACACCACATATTTCAATTTGAGCTTTTACAAAAAAGAGGTAACGCCTCCTTAAAAATTACGTTAGCGACCCTCTACAAACTTGAAAAGCCAAGCTATACATTCAGTTTCATGTACTAACGAAACTGATGTAACCATCCTAATAAGGCAACATATTTTATTGCATTTTATGGCATTTTATGGCATTTTATGGCATTTTATGGCATTTCATCTAGGGTGACCAGTCACCCACCCCCCCCTGATCTATGATCTATTTACATGGTATGTATATGTATGCTTGGAGGTAAAGGTTCAATTCCCTTCCATTTTTGATATATTTGATTCTAAAAAATCTGGTAGCTTAAAAGAGAAAGAGCACTAAGCATACATATTCGTATATACCTCATCATGCGATTACATCATCAGACTGGAAAGTGTGTGTCTTGTCCTAATGTTATACAGATTCCATGATTCATAATATAAATGGTTACATTAATTAATCATAAGTTTATCATATATCCATAGTATGTAATATAATTTTTAAAATAACTATGATGTAAACTACATAATATATATATGTATTAAGTAAAATGTCTAAGTCCGTTAGATTGTTTGCTATTATGGCTGTTCAAATAAAATAAAATGCATATTGAATTAATATTTTATACCACTGATAATTTAAGATGTGGCACAAACTAGGTTGTATGTATCATGAAACTTAATTCTTTTAATACGATTACACAACTTTTATAGTAATATTTAGTTATTTTAGTTACAACAATTTTTTTACAAAGATAAATATTCACTAATTTTCTGTTTCTTATTTTTAAAATATTTAATATTTTCTAAATCAAGTATTTTACAAATAATATTGAATCCAAAAAACAGAAATGCAGCTATTGGTGTAGCGATTAACGCAACGATGATTTATTTTCGTTATAGTTCAAAATATAGCTTTGGATATATGAATATTCTTTAGAAATTGATTGTTCATTAAAAGCTCAAAATTACTTCATTCTAAACACTTACCAGCTGAGTTAACTATAGATATTATAAGGATAACAGAATAAGGATATTTCCGAAGTTAGTACAAGGTATATAAGAGCAGTTAATAGCTGTAATGATATAGTTTCTATATTTAATTATATCCAAATCAATAAACATATACGAGTATATTGTTACCAGTAAATACTTACACACTTTCTCACTAAAATATGTTCTCTCTGATTTACAACTAGACTGGTTTTTTATATATTACCTATTTAAATTCTGCTTATAAATCGTCTTATTTAGGTCTACTACCTATATAAAACTAAGTTAAATCTATTTGTACCATAGAGGCAATCCTTAAGTAGGTATAATCACTTTAATTTATCATTTGCAATAAAATAATTTAATATCAATTAAATATCAATTAGAATATTAGGTATAATTGAAATTAATTAATTGTGATTTAATAAACTTCAGATTTCGAGTCTTGTCTCCATAAGGTAGGTAGTATAAGTATAAGTCTAAGTAACTTTCACGATTATTTCCTTAGAATTTAGATTAATTTGACGGTCTACGTTCATAACAGGTCTAAAAATGTATTCTTAAATAAAGCTCATTCATATATTTTAATTTGCAACCCAGTAAAACAATCACATAATAAACAGGGTAGACAAAAAGTAGCCCTAGTTACACAGTGACTCAAAAATCAATACAAGGAAAGAATGGGCAATATACTTTATATCATAGAAATATGAGTGTCTTTAATCTCTGTGCTTTATTTACTACTATATAGATTTGCTGCTTTATTTACTTCTAGATACCTGGAATACCTGTTTCTTAATTTAGAATTGGGTTTTCCAGTAACATAGAAATACCTATAACATACATATGTAGGAATGTATCTATTTATAGCTCTATGGTGTGATGTCGTACTTCTTTTCGGCTATGCCCTAGCTGTATAATATGCGACGTATAAGGACAGCATACACATAGAGAACATATTTTGTAGCATTAATAATGTAGCAATTTACTGATCAATACTCTTACTACACCATTAGATAATATTAATGTACAGTATGTATGGTTTTATCATGCCTATGTAGACACTATCAGTACTAATATACTGGCTGTAGTGAGTAATGCCAAGCAACGCTAGGTACGTACCAGGGCCCCGTTTAATAAAATACCAGGGAATACTTTAACTGTATTATAGTAGTCCCTGTAAAATACTCTTAACTCCTAAAATGCCTAGGATCGAGTCCTAAAAATAGCGGGATTTCTAAGAAGATACGTTTGGAGAAAGAGAAGCTAGGAGCTAGGAGTGAATTTCATTCGGTACTAAATTGTGTAAAAATGTTAGGTACCTCCTTCTTCGATATCTAGGTTTTCTAGGACTAAATGAAAGATACCAATATTATTAGTTATATTTGTTTATTATAGACTCTCCTTTTGTATATATACATATATTAGTACATACATTTAGTAAATATTTCACAATTGATTATTATTGTATTAATAAATATAATGTATATTTATGTAATTAATTAAAATAAAAAATTAAAATAAAAAATTAAAAATTAAAATAAAAAAATTAATGTAATCATGTATTGTGCATGATTATGACTCCAGCGTGAGTCGAAAGCTCGCAATAAATAAATTTTCTATTCCTATATCTATTGTGGTTTCCTTATTTTTCATTTAACATTTAAGTGACTGTATTACTTATTTTGAATCATTTTTTAAAGATTTCGTATTGCTATATTTATATAGTTTCAATTCTGGATATCTTTTATCGCGTTATATTATTCCTCACAATTTTACTAATTAAGAGTAGACAAGTGCGAGCTAATCTGGTATTCTTTCTATTTTCCACGAATATACTGCCTTTTCTGTGATACTTTGTAAGTGAAATAAAGCAGTCACCAACTAAAGATACATAGACATAGTACACTAACTACACTCTCTTTCCAGCCTTTAAAATAGCGATCGCCATCTAGGTGCATAACTGCCCTTTCTGAAGTGTTACCAGTTTATGAAGAAGACCTTTAAATATGTTTAGACGACCCAACTAAACATGCTGTCTCGGTAACTTTGGTTCTCCTCTCCAGCCAAACCTTGATATGATCTGACCTGTGTGGTTTGTCTTAGTTTCTAAGCAGTAAGCTACTCCCTTCTACTGCTGGTATTTCCCAAATATCAATCAAATGAAAGCGTGATGATAATTTAGACGCATTATACAATGACAGCTGGTTGTACGGATATGGATTTTCTTGGTTAATTTTGCTTGCAAAGAAAAATTGGTATGTCTCCAAATTCTATCTTTATAGACACCATGCTTGCTGTTTTTATTCTGAACTCTTTTCAAAGCGGATGACATAAATAATATTGTTATGTTGGGAACATTTTTATCAATATAATGTTTTGATGTCAATGATATTATTATGACACTCACTAGCTTATGTGCCAAAGAAATAATGTTTAACTGTAAACGTTTTTAGATATGGCTTTTCAGTACAAATTTTACCTTCTATCAGAAATAGTTGACATTATTTGTTTGATTTAGCTGTCTATAAGCTTGTCTAAAACTAATTTGTGTATTTATGTCAATTATTCTATGTATGAAAGCTATAATAGTACTTTATGGTGCTCGCATTTAGGAAATTACTTTATTATTGAATTTTAATGTTTCGATTCATTTATCATTTTGTTATGAATCAATGTGACTCTTTTGTACATTTTTCGTAATTAAGGTAGATAATTTTTTGTCGTTTAATTTACTTTATAATTTTTACGGTTTTCATGTTTTAAATTTTTAAAACTGTAGATCTCATTCTCACAACTCGGCTGGAAAGACGAGTCCGACGCCAGTGGGATCGCGACCCGAACTGAGCGATGCACCCGCGCACTCTTCTGCCAAGTCGCGACATCAGAGTGGGAATAATGCCGGTGAGCAGAGTGCTGGCACAACGGTCCTCGTCTCAGCAGAAATTAACAACCCTATTTACGGGCAAACAGCTTATTCCAACAAGTGAGGCACCGACCATTCTAATTGTCACCTTAAATGAGAAGGCAAGGCTTGTTGCCAGTCTATTTAGATGGAATTGAGAATAGTCAAAAGGGGTAACCGGTAGAATGAGTATTTTGTAAAATTAAAAGAATACTATTTCTCAGATTTTTTCTATTTTCCTATGATTTTCTATTCATTCGTCGTACCTACGCATAATTAATATTATACATTTTTAATAGCTATCCTAATGTTTGTATTTTGCGGTCATCATTTTAGGAACCTCTAATTTGAATATATTTTTACATGCTTTGAAACAGAAATAGGTTTGTTTTTCTTTGTACATTTAATAAAACCGTTAAAGTTATTGAATAATACTCTGTTATTCATATCTATTTTTAGCGGACTAAAATAATATAATATTTCTAAGAATATTTACAATTATTAATTAAAATCAACATAATTAAAACGAGGTGTAACAATGTATGTAAAGTATGTTAATGTACATTTTTGTAAATACAAGGAGTAAGCCAAGTCAAATTATAGAAAAATATGTTTATTTGCAGGTAACTAAATAATTATTATACTTTTATAAGTGTATAATAATAGGCAACTCTTATTGTCATCAAAATGGGGGATATTTAGATTTGTAATTTAGCCAAATTGATTTTAAATCTTTTATTCTCTAATTGTAGTCACACAAATGAGAAGTCCGACCTGGAGCCCCCCTCCTACAATCAAACAGTTGGACCTTCTGGGAAGGACGGAACCTCGAGAGTCAAAGGAGACGAAGGTGCCAATACGGAAGTCTTTCCGTCTAGATATTATAAAATTTACTTGTTAAACACTCTTATTAAAAACATTATTGTGGTGACTACAATATTGGTTAAAAATCAATAATAATATGTTTAATTTAATGTATGCTTTATTAAGGACAGTCAATTCCTATTTTATAACTAAATGAAATTCTAAAGGAATGTACAACTATATTTTTACTAATAGTATACATTCATTTATATTTTATATATTTTCAACAAACGATTTTAATATTGTTATTATAATTGTATCTCTTTAAATTTCTTTGGTGTGCATTGCTTAGTTTTAGTTTCAATTGTTACTTCACAATTATATTACATGAGATGAAAACCTGGAACGGAAAAGGCCTTAAAAGATTGGTATTATTGTTTTAGTCTACCTTTTTAAACTTGAATCTATTTGATTTATAGCTAATATGAAGGAAGAAAGACAACTTACTAGTGTTGGTATTTTAAGCTTAGATAGTATTCAGGGTCCTGTTGAGTTTATACAGATGATTTGATGGTTGAAAGGGATTTTGTAGCTTTTGATTCAAAGGTAAAAGGGATTTCCAATTAGGATACAGACAACCCAGCGAACGTTAATAATTATTATTACTGCTTATTTGCTTGTTAGTTTAGTGATGTCATTATAAAAGGCGTGATATATTATTATTCATATTTTGAAGGGAAAACAGTTAAATCGGCCAAATTTACGTCTAGAATTTACGTCTAGAACTCGATTATATCCGTGAGGCTTCCTTGATATTAGAAATTTAGAAGTCATGTTCGAGAAATCTGTGTGATCTATTGCCACCCTGAGTTCAACCATATTGAATAATAATCAACATTTCTCTCCAAAAGGCAGACAGTCGTTGCCTGGGCGATGAGTGAAGAAAGTTTATAGAAATGTGGAAGAGAGAGAAATACTGAGGTTATTGATCGTCTAATTATTAACAGTAGAACGGACACGGTGGAGCAATAGTCATAGTACAGCCTAGAAGTGATTGGGAGGAAATAACAGTCGCTAGACTGTCCTTTTAAAACTAAAGATCGCGTAAACTGAGCTTTTCCCACAGAATCAATATATTTCAAGCATTATTTAGTAACACTTTCTCTCGTTTTTAATCAATTAATTCTTTGTTATAAAATGTTTATTGTAAAGAAAATTAAATTAGGATATTCATTAAGAGAGATTATTTTCTTATTTCACTTATTTTATAGTACTTTATAAGGCGACGAAGTATATTTGAATATACTTACATTTTGACCGTTTTCCACATTATTATTAAATTACCATATTTTTTTCACTTTGAAATTTGAGATAGTTTTGACCGGGCGTTTTTTTAATATTATGAATGAGTATGTAAGTAATATGAAAACCAATTAAAAGTACTATTTATAATGGGCGTTTATCATTTAAGCATGTGTTTATTTCACAGATTATTAATATTTTACACAGATTATTGTGTATAAATCTATTGGAATAAATCGAGTATTTTGCTGTTTACATAAAGAATATCTCCTAGTTTTTTGTAGAGCCT
This sequence comes from Invenusta paracnida, assembly GCA_036023295.1. Taxonomy (NCBI): domain Eukaryota; kingdom Metazoa; phylum Platyhelminthes; order Proseriata; family Coelogynoporidae; genus Invenusta; species Invenusta paracnida. The sequence goes on from JAYRBW010132979.1 coordinate 12,230, forward strand.
TAATTATGAAGGACAAAAATTATCCGATACGATTAGGTACATGTTGGAAAGACAATATCTGAGAATATTATATTCAGATGTATTAATTGGCCTACTTAAAAGATTTCCATGTAATCACCAAGTTTTGTTCTAGAGACCTTCCCTTGACGCTCCATGGGAAATATGTTAGATAAACTCCGCTTATAATTAATCAGGCAAACTTTTTTTATGCCATATTTCCTAATAATGTTCCTAAATATTTTGCAATTTATATTTGTTACATTAATTTTGAGAACTAAATAGTATAATAATATGCAGACTCCTGCTTGTCTGTTATGAATTTGCGCATTGCCATATTCTATATTAGGTTTTTGTGCATGTAAATTGATATATTATAATATTAGCGGGATATTTTACAGTGTGACAACTTTTCTTATTGCGTATATATTATTCTATTAAAATACAATGATCGAAGTATTTGTATACCTACTTAAAATTATGTCGACAATGACTGAAGAGTTGAACAGAAAATTATGATGTGGTATATCCCGTCGTATAATTCGTGTCATTTGCTTCATATTAATGTCGTTCTATAGTGGGATTCTGTTAAAGTACTGGTCGACTTCCTGTATCCTACCTCACTGTTACTTACTTGTTCGTCCGTCACAGCCACAAAACCACTTCTTAGTAAGACATCTTCCATGTATCAAAAAAGTTGCGAGGGATCGGGAGACATTGTCAATTCTGAGATTATCAGTTGTCCAGTGAAACCTTCCAACACGGGCATGCGGGGTCAGTTTGCTTATAGTCTTGACCCTTGAAAATACAAGTTGCATGTTATTTCTCCTTTTGTGTAGTTGTCTAGCTTTGTGCAATATACTTTCCTTTCACCTCACGTTTTGTCAGTGACAAGAATATATTGTCAGACTCCTACCTCCCTCCTAAATGTTTCATTGTTTTGTCGTTGTAATTGTTAACTCCTTTCTTTTAAGTGGTTTTCTATTCATTTTTGGAATCAAAACTTCTACAATATAAGTATATCGAAATTTAATAATCTAGAATCTGTATAAGTATAGAATATAATCCATTGGATAACGTAGTAAATTTCAATTGTTGAAACTATGCTACAAAGAAATGGCGTTCACCCTTTATAGTCTTTAAACAATTTTTGAAATTTATACCGAAGCACTAGGACTTGTTCAAAAGTCTAGCTCATACATATATACTTATACTTATATTAAATTATGTATTATTATCCTCGAAGATATCATTAGATTTAAACCACGAGCTTAACAAATTAACTTGGATGTAGACAATGAACACGGGGAAACAATATGACTAAGATTACACTTTGTATTTTAAGTATCATATATATGTCGGTCCGGGTAACTAACATTTCCGAAGCTCTGTTGATTTAATTACGACCAAAGAATTGGTCGAATTTTATGAATTATATTTTTAATGTGTAAAATCCACCGACTTTTGTGATATGTATAATTATTTTGCGGGAAATCAAATATTTGAATAATAATGAATCTATATTTGATTTCTGTGGTTTTTCGTTTTATATTTATCAAAATTACTTTTTTTTAGTTCATAAAAATAGTTATTTTTTATTGTTTTGGGTCCCTGTATTACCGTTAATTTTTATTTTTCGTACCGTATATGAGTAAAATAACAATACTTCTGACTGTTGTGACAAAAATGATCTAGCTCTTCGCTTGTATTAAATGTCATGCATATGTTTGGCTTCATGTTTATTAATGTTTATTGATTATATTATGTATGTTTTTACCAGCGTTTGACAGGTAAGAAACTTAACCACTTCAGTTGTAAAAATTAATCACATCTTTTTTTAATTATTTAATAGGTCTATAACTTTTTCATATGACTGCGGGGTCTTTAATACCTTCTCGCACTCGATATCAAAGAAATATACATACAATGAGCTATGTACTTTTATGATCAATAGAAATATCTATGATATTTAAGAAAGGTCAAAATGCCTCTAGAAACATGTAGAAAGTGTAATTTTTTTATAGATTTTATCAATTGTAAAAATGAGTCAGCTGTAAAACTAAATGTAAAAATCACACTGTTTAAAAAATTACAATTTTGAAGTAAAAGTTAGTTTCTGCCATGTTTCTAAAACAAAATTTTGACTTAGATTTTCTCAATTTGAATTATGAAGGTATCCATGGAGATATCAACCTGAAATTGTCCCCAATATATTAGATGTTCTTACTGTTCATCAAAATACATCGATTATATGTGTAGAGTATTGCTTTGATATCGAGTCTGAGAACTTATTGAAGCCCAGTATTTTGACACTTAGCCGTTATACAATACCTTTAGTTATTATTTTTTAATTTTCACAATCTAAAGAATATACCGAATTTGTTTAATATAGTTTTTATTGTGTTGACTTTCAATAAGTTTAAGTAATGGTCGAATTTTTTAAAATAAAATACATACACATTAATATAGGATCCAGAATCTTTTAATTAGTTTCTCTTCTTACCTTCGTATTCTTATTTATTCACAGATTTACACAGTTTCACATATATTTACAGATTTACTTTATGAAAGCTTTCTTTGATATTATGTGTTATAGTAATAATATAGTAAATGTTTGCTATGTTTCATATGTAACGTGTGCTTATTTACCCGTTATACTAAAGAATTCATTGCTCAGCCCCCACTACTGTTTAGTCGCACCTATAGGGATCACCTGGAGTTTTTATTTTAAAAAAGTATTGTTTGTTAAGAGTGATTTGGGTACTCTCCACATATCTCTCATTTATAACAGGTACCTACCTTTTTGATTTTTTTCTTTAATCATTAATAACACGTCTGCTGTATTTTGTTTAAATGGTTAATCACGAAATAAAATGAAGGTTTTGTAAAGTAAATATTTACATTATTTGTATCGTATTTTTTAGGATAAATATCATAAATTTAAACCAATTTCTTTGTTTTATTAGATCAATTGCTGTACAATAATTAAACGACAAAATATGCTATTTATTTTTACATATAATAATATACGTTATCTTTATTCGCTTGCTTTTCTTTTAATCTCACCTAATTCATATATAGGAAGTTTCACACAAAAGTTTTTGTCTAATTATTTCATAATTTTTCATAGAGTTAAATATGATGTAAAACTGTTTTGATTGTTATAAAACTTTATTTTACTAATAATAATAACTTCAAAATTTTCAAATGAGCTATTTTTAAATGAATGTGTTTATGACTAATTATTCCGTTGAGAACATTACGTTTTTAATGTCCACTAAAGAGGAAAAAAGTGTAAAGATCAATTTACTTTTTTTGGGGGAGCTGCTATGATATGTTTATCTATATATATGTATATGTTAACTATTTACTGTACGATGTAGGTTGGCCTAGTGTCTATATATTCGGGCGATCCCGTATTTTAGCGTCCCAAATTATTATTTTTTCCAAATTAAATAAAAAACGTATAAAAACAAAAAATATATAAAATTAAAAAAAAAAGTTGTATTTAGATCAGAAATGTCGGGGACAAATAATATTACAAAGGATATTGTTCAGTAACAGCA
>JAYRBW010132990.1:0-15790 GCA_036023295.1 Invenusta paracnida
CCGTCCCACCCTCCCACCCCCTCCCGCCCACGCATTGTGACCGTGGCACTCCTTCCCTACTACTAACCTACTTTTCTATGAATCATACAACTAATTTTACGTGTCATAAAATAGATTTTAAATATACATATAATAGTCTGTAACGTGCAAAATACGCCATTTACAAAATTATTGTATCAAATACTTCAGTATGAATCTCCTAAAATTGAGTTTCCGAATTTCTGTAACGTTACAGCTTATGAAAACGTATTCACTATTAACATTAGCAAATGTGATGGTTTTATTGTATTAATTACACTTGCATAGCCATGTTATTTTTTTAAAGATACTTTATGTAATGCTCTAAACTGAACGTATACACGTCATGTATACTGGTAAAATATTTCATTTAGTAATTTGTATGTTAATTTTCTACTTATAGAGATGTAACCCAATTAGGACAACGGCAAATAGCTTTACATGTATTTGCAAAATCAATAATCAATCATTTGATACAATTACACGAATTAATTGCCTATAATATATATAAATATATAATTAAACAAGCAATAACCTAGCCATTAATTATAAAGTTTCAAACATTTTTCCAAAGTATGGAAAATGGTATATGTTGCGTTTATTTCTATAAGCTAGTTTTGCTATATAACGCCAATGGTAATTTTATTGCATTTTATAATTATTATATTGCATTAATTTTGTTCCTTAGCGCTTGGAGATTACGCTGATGCCAAACTTATATGCATTTTAATGCATTTTAGCGTGATTTATTAGTAGTCAAAAATAGGCCTACATTGATTAGCATTAATGACTCAAGTTGTAAGAATAGAGTACTCTATTGTTGTAAGCTTCTCTCAAGCTAATCACTGACGCACTTCGTCTTGGCTTGACGATGCGATGTTTTGCATCTGCCTAGTTGATTGATACGTTTAATCGGAAAATACGTCATTTTCAGTAATAAATTGATTTTTTTAAATAATCGATGCAATTGTTATAAATAAAATCAGTACAATTGACATAGCTAACAATATGTAGCCAAATAAAAGCGCAGATTCATTTGTGAAATAAACTACACCCTAGACAGGAGAACTATATAAGATTACAACAAAATTTACAACATTTTAACAGAGTGGGCAATTTTGATGCAGCAAGATACTTTATTGTTTTATTTGATAAAATATGTTTCCATTTTCAATTTTCAAGCGTTCAACTTAAACCTACATACATGCGTATAACTCAACCAATTTTAAAAATGTATAATTTATTTTGAAAGTAATAATATTAAAGAGGAAATATATAATAATAGTTTTTCAGATTTTACACAATTTTACAAAAATAAAGGAATACTTATTATGCACGTTGCATGCATGAAATTATATTAATATTGTAATATTTTGAAAAATATGAATTAATATCTAAACAAAAACGATAGCGTTGCAAAAATGAAAGGTATAACAGCTCCTCAAAAGAAAAGCGTTGAATTGATATTAATGATACAGAAGTATATTTAAGAAATATATACAGAAATGATGTTAATATGTATTTGTTACTTTATTTTGTGTTTAAAATACATAAACGTATATATCAATATGGGAAATTGGTATACGTTTTAACCGTAAAATTAATAAAAATATGACATTAAAAATTGTGAAACATATTTGACATTTTAACATTTTACAAAAACAATGAAACCTACATACATGAAAAGTAGTACGTTTTAGTAAATACATTATATAACATAATAAAATAAAATCATTTATACCATTGCCACAATTTGTTAAATAATTGTTGTAATATTTTTATGAATTTTAAACAGTTAAGACATATACCTATGTTCCATTTTGATATATACATTTATGAATTTTAAACAAAAGTATTGCAACAATTACAAACTGGCGACTTATTTATGTTAATTTTGTTGATTGCTGTATTGATATGTATCCCAACCAAATCATTTTACCTTTTTTTCCCCATCATTGGCGTCTTTTTTACATCAATTTCCATAATGGCTGTACGTCATATCATCAATATCATTTTAACGTTTTTTGTTTGAGGAACTCGATTATTGACTTTCATTATTGCGAAACTGCGGTGAGCTTATGTTTAGTTTTAAGCGAAAAGTTTTAGTTTTCGCTTAAAACCAAACATAAACTCAACCACTGTCGGTTTTGTTTAGATAAAAGTCTATGCTTCAACACGTATAAAATGACAGAAAAATCAATTTAAATGAAATCAATTTATTTTATCGATAACTGGCAAACATCTGCATGGATTAAAATTGATTAAACAAGACTCTAACAAATGCAATCTATACTATTATGTTCCACAACTGATTGCTTCGCAGTTCTAAAACATTTCACTTTATTAGACAATTTCCTTTGGTTATTATACTATGATTACGACTGAATATATTGTGATACATATACTATGGATTTATATACAATTCGATATCATATGTAAGTCAATTTAAAGCATTAACAGTGTAAAAAGTCAATTATGTTTGTATCATGCATTCACAAAATATTGAAAATGAGTAGTATTATAGTTGTTATGAATAAATTATACAGATAATAAAATCGAGAACAATTTTTGATAACGAATATTTTGCTAAATATATTTATATTTTATAAAGTATAGCTTAATTACATGCAGTATTAAACATATCATATGTTTATTAAATTTATTTGGTAATGAGTAGCTAACAGTAACCAATTAATAATGTGTTACTTATTTATTAACATCAAAGTTTTAACATCATTTCGTTTTAAAGAAAAACTTATTTTACCAATATTTTGGCTGTTCCATACTAGAGTCGCCAGTGTCTTTGGTTGTAGAAATCTAGTAATGGGAGATGTCGAAGAAAGAATATTTTCAATTAGTGACCACAAACTATGCTGCTGCAAACGATATGTAGACAACACATGTGTTTTGATTACGGAGGAAATTATCAATAGTATATATTATGTACGCCTTAAATCTATAAACACATTATTGATAATAATCCATTGCCTTTCTGTGTGGCTTATTAGAAGAGACAACCCCTAGTCGGCTCAATATCAATGTTTTTCAAAACAAACTTACACTAACAAATATTTGGATTTCAATTCTCACCACATCATGTCACACAAACTTTCCGTCGTGCGCAAATTAAGAAAACGAGCTACTGATACCTGCTCCAATCTGTACATAATAAGAAATGAATACCAATTCAACGTTTCTGTTATTGTGGCAAATGGATACCCTGCCTACATTCTCCAACCACTTCCAATGTGAGTGTTCAGAGCCGAGGGTGAAGATCCCCAAGCTATCCTTCTCCAGTGAGCCACCTCTACGTACCTGCACTCTATAAAGATATGTCTCACCTTCTGGTAGACACCTAATTGTGGGCGTGTGTTGTCCGTGTTATCATTCGCTTTCAGACTTCTCACATACCATCTTGAGCACGGCCACTTTGCGCATCTGAGTTGATGGTACGTTTTCTTATCTTCGTTACTAAGATCTTCCATACCTGTTTCATATACGTTGCAACCTTCACTGACCTCCCAAAACCATAATCTGGTACCAAGACTTCCTGTATTTTATTTTCTGTCCGTTGATTGCTTACTGCTTTATTATAAATTTTGTCTTCGGTTTAGTTAAAGTGAGAAACTCGTTCTTACTTGCACCCAAATATATATTTCTAAGATTTTAATTGGTCATTTGATCTGCCGTATGCGACGAGCTTGTCTGCCGCTGTGTTCCCCTCTAATCATGCTTGACACGGCATTAACTGTAGTTTAAGCTTATTGTGCATCGTATTGATATTTTGTCTTTCCAGATGTTGTTCAGGATTTTTTCTTTGGTTCCTTGAGTCCCTGCTGCTAGTTTATATAAGGGACGTTTGCTGTCACACAGTACTCTGTTCGTCGTGTCTTTCTTCTCTATTCGTGTTATCTCTTCCAGGGCTTCTTCGAGTGCAACGATTTCTGTCGCATGCTTTGAAGTCTTCCAGTTGACCAGCTTCCACTGGTGCTGCTACCAAATCCAACTCCCAGAATGCACCTATCTCACTGCCCGAGGTTCCGCTGCCTACTGACATGTCAGTCCATACTGTGATGTCAGCTTTATCTATAGTGTTGACAGTCTCTTATAGAGCTGCCTGGACTTTAGCTTCAGGGAGATCTGATTTCCTGTGTTTTGTTTTCTGCTCTGTAATATTAAGCTTATCTTTCAGGACTTCAAATTGCTCTACTTCTGAAGTGACAACTATTTATTCCCAGGGGAATGTATCCCATTCATTGCTCCACTCTTCTGATATTTCCCTCTAGCATTGACTCACTCATGTCTCATTTTGCTTTTCCTTTGTACTTTGGCGTGTCTGTATTATCTTCCCACTGTGACTTTTACACGGCAGAATGATCTTCTTATAACTCTCTATGTTCAGCGACCAACGCTTTAATTCGATTTCTCAGAGGTATTTATCCAGTCTTGGAGAGTGCCACAATGTTTTGTGGGCTTGTGTATTTTGTTATGCCAAGTACTGCTTTAATGGCCGCTACTTGTAACCTTTCTACTCTTGAGATGGGGGTTTTACAAGCTCCAGCAATCGATACTCCTCCAGTATATTTTAGACTGGCTCTAATGAGACCATGAGAGAAATGTACTCAAGGGGGATGTATTCATTTAGATTATATATGAACAGATTGAACAATTTGGGGCTAGCACAGATAGTTATAGTCTAAGCCTTCACGGAACATCCTCTCGGGGCTTGTAGTTTTTCAAAATTGGACTCTAACTTGCCTGGCTGGTAAGATATTTTGATTCATAGGAGTAAACATATGGGGATACATTTTTTGATCATCTTGATGAGGAGCCAATTTCTCCAGGTTCTGTCATAGGTTGAATGCTGAAGTTAAAATTATGATGATGATGTGTTTGGGTTTTCCTTTATTGTACGCGAATTGTACAACTCTGCCTAACAGAGTGGCCGTCTCTTTCGACAGCCTGCATGATTGTTGCTTAGTAAATTGTTATTCTCTGCCATTTGGTTTAATCCGTTTTTGATGAGCCTTTCGGTTAGTTTGACCATTGTGCCTGTTATACAAGCTAGTCTGAAGGATCCGAGTTCTTTGAGGCTCTTTCCTGATTTGAGTATTGGGATGATCACTGCTCTGTGTCACTCAATTGAGACTTTACCAGTCTTCCAGGAGTCTTCTGGAAGATTTGCTTCTGACTTTTTCGAAAAGATTAATTATTTGTTCACTGAATACTTCGTCTGGGCCTGCAGTCTTCGTGGTTCTGACGTTTCTTAACAAGTCTCTATCTTTTTGTCTCCCAGTAGTCTCGTTTTAAGCTGGGGGAGCCCAATTTCTGAATACTTCACTAGGAATCGAATGATTTGGCATTCCCTTTTTCATCTGTATTATCCTTTCCGTTGGGACAAATTGATTCTGCCTGTCTGGGAGTTCTCCCTCTACCGTCTAGTACCCTGAGGAAATTCCAAACTTTACTGATCCCCAAGTCTAGGTTGAAGCTTTAGACGACTTATGAGAAGTGTTCCTTTTTACTGGCTGCAAGGATTGTTCTAACCCATTGAAGTAGTACTTTCTCTTTTTTTAATTATCTCTGGTAGATTATCTTTGCGATTTCCTCTTTGTTTGACTGAATTATTTACTTCTGGTGTCCATCATGTCTTAGGTTTGATTTGTGTTGAGTTTGTTATACGGCTGGCATCGGATATTTCTTGTAAACTTGATGTATCTTAAAGATATATATATGTATATTTATTTGTTTCATTTTTTTCTAATATTTTCTTAAATTCACCCCATCTTGCTTTACTCTTGATTCACAATTCAAATAAATATATATACTAATGAAATAGTGTGTCAGAATATTTAATGGTGGTGCTTACAATATTACTGTTATTTTACTACAAAAATTCTAATGATCAAACTACTTATATAATGTAAATTGAATAATGATTAATTTTTTTAAGTCAATTAATACTAGTTTTTCTTTTTACCGATAGTCAAATGTATGCGTACATGTTTATATATGGATTATTAAACTTTGATAATCCGTTTATTTTAAAGTAAATGTTTTAAAATAATATACAGAGAATATTGGTTGATGGTCCTAATAACCATTATCGTGTCCGTACACAATTTCTATGACTTAACATTTATATCATTCTACTTGTATGTTGTTGTAATTTAAATTTAGAACACGTATAAGCATGCTGTCATTAGTGCTTAAAATCACTTTAATAAATATAATTATGTTAAGTTGGCTAATTTGGTCTTCGAATGCTGATATTTTTATTAAAAATTAAAAGTGTATTCATCCAATACGCTTTGGCATAATTTCCGATACAATAACTCCATTTCATCTTGTTCATGGTATATTTAGACTTGTAAATGTGATACTTTAAGTATTTAATTTACTCACAGTCAAAAGGTAGGTTTGTTATTATTTCATTATATATAGGTCATCTTTATTGTCTCAATTGTCATTTAACCATCGTAACCATTCTACAGAAACTGTATTTTTGAATAATTACAATTAGTTTATGAATGCATGAAACAAAAGGATAACCAAGAATATGGCACTGTTCTGTTTCAGAGCTGCATATTTAGTGGATGTTTAGAACACACCTCTTAGCTCTTTGTATATTACAATATATTTCGAATATGTATTTATTAAAATTATATATAGTATATTTTCCCTCTGGCTGGTCAGGCTTAAATACCTTTCAAGTGTTATCAAGGAAGCAGCACAATAGTCGCACAAACAAGTATTTGGAATATAAAATGCTATTAATAATATTTGATGATATGCTAGTATATTAATAAAATAAAATATTATAATTTGAAAAAAATCGAACATTGAAGCCATCACATTGTAACATAAATGATAAATGTTAAACAACAATATTTTGTTATAGCATGAAATTCCATATGACTATAAATTGTCTTAATTTTCATTTTAGCGGCCGAAAACATTGAACGTAAGTGTATTCAATAATTTAATGGTTTATAACATATTTTAAATGTAATTTTAAGTATATTTAATAACATAGTGATATATCATACTATATAAAATAAACAATGGTTCGATATTGTTTTATAATTTATATAAAAAATGGTGTATATTTTAGTTATGGATAGAGCATCGCATCGAATAAAATGTGAGTCATTGGATAATTTAAAATAACATATTTTTAAAGTATGTATTATATAAAGTAGCATTTTATACATTGCACATATCATGTGTTACTTAGTCAATACTGACATTCATGTTATGTATTTACAATAACAATAGAACGGACACTATAATCACTTATATTACTTTTAAAATACTTTTATTTATAGGAGTGTTTAATAATAATAGAATACGTTTCTTGATATATATGTAACAATAATATAATGAAGATAAGACAAAGAAAAACAAAAAGCTGTGGATTCTAATACATGTTTGCAGTGGTCTTCCTGTCATGCCATTCATTTAGCTGATATTTTCTACTTAAAGTTTAATCCCAAATGCATTTATTTTTTGAAATTTATGAAATTCTAAGTCGGGTACTCATTTCCTAAATGAATTTGTAAAGTGCAGAACATATTTAAAAAATTGCTGGAACGATTGTTTATTTTATTAATACAATAATGTTGATCATTTTGTATATTACATAATATGTTACACAACAAACTTATACGGATATGAAGCACAAAAGCGTTGCATTAGGTTGCACATTCGAACCGTTTATCTTTAATTATTTAAAAATGTATATGAGTGTATTTTATGAGAGTATTATAGAACTTTTCCCCAGTGTACAGGGTGTGATTGGAAATTGTCAATATTATATATCTATATGATTATTAATCCAACATTATTGGTGCGCCAGGATTTATTATGGCAATGTCTATTCCCGAAGAAAATAAATATTTAGGGTTTCACTATACATTGATGATACTTGATGATTAATTTTTACAAGTGATCTTAATGTGTCTTGATTTGCCACTCAATCGAACATTTTAATCTACTAAGCTCAATCATATGTGGAGACTTCTCGCCTGTAGTTGATGCACTTTGATGTATAATACATTGGTACGTTACTTATTTGGTTTAGTGCTTGTTGTATATGATTCCAAATTCGAGTTTGTAAAACCTCAAAATGCTAATTTAAATAGCAAATTCTTGAAATATGCTTATGACAATATTTGTCAGCAGTACTGAAACTTTTAAAGACTGCCTATAATGACGAAACAATGTTCAAGATTAAATCACCCAGTTATGGTGATAGTTTTTGTATTACTATAGTTTGATTTAGCTAAATAAATATGTATATATACGAGTCAAAGAAAAACATTTAAGTAGTATGTATGTTGTAAAGCAGAAAACCAATCCACGGATGTTACATCATCATGAATCGACAAACACACAGCTATAAATACACGCTGTTTCAAAAATGTCTCGACGGCCAGGAATTGGAAGCAGACTTGTGTCTAAGTGACCAGCTTTGTTGCTAGTCTGTACTATATTAGATTGCGATGAATTCATATATTATCTTCGACTCTTTGGCTTCAGTGTCCTTTCGGTCGTAAGCCAATGTTTGTGTCACTTCTACCGACTATTTTGTGTCTTTAAGTTTATATTTTATGTTAATTAGAGGTTTACCAAACATTTGCGAGAATACACACTTTTCTACAACTAGAGATGTTTGCTCTGCTTTGTCCTTTATTTATATGTAGTAGGAGTGTTGGTTATATGTATGGTTATTCCATTAAAAAAACTACATGAAATGAAACTTTACATATGATTTGTCTAGAAGTGATATTGAAAGTCTATTGATTAAACAAGTATAAGTTTTAATATGTGTTAAGTCATGCTTAATATAAAAAGAGTAGAAGATTGAAATGTCTTTAAAATCAGAAGAGAAATAATGTAATATGTTTATGTTTCCGTTTACATCAGTCTGTAAACTGATGTAAACCGATATTGTCATTTAATGACATATATTCAAACTTTATTATTTAGGTGTTAATTGTTAAGTCAACTACAAATTCTTAAAATAGATACATATATCCATTTATTGTTTTTTTTATTACCGATACTTGATACCCGATGACATAATTATTGTTTTTAAATTACGTGTTTCAGTTGTTTACGTTATATTATATGTTCATCTATTCATTTATATTTGGATTGGTTTATTAAGTTGTATGTGCTGTACACAAACATGTATATATATATATTATATTTTATAACTAGACAGATTTGTGGTAGATTTTATATAAATGTCATTATTATAAAAAATCATATATTTTACTTATTATTTGTCTAATGAGCAATATTCCTTTCAGTAGAATATATGAATATTTATAAAAAAACACGATTTAATGATACTGCAAAGAAAGACTTGGAGCTTGATAATGAAGGTAGGACATAACCAAAATAATACTTTGCTTATTTATTAGAAATTTGGCTTTATGATTGATGCATACCTTATATTACAATGATCACCTATTTATTAATTTAAATGTATTAAACTGTTATAATCAACTTATATATTTATGAAATACTAATACACAATTATAATGGTAAAGTATATCGTAACGTTTATTGTCAATGACTAGTTTTCTCGTGCAATGACTACACATCTACTTAGTGCAGAACATAGTCAAACATAAAATGATACAATGTAACTGCAATGATGTCCAATGAGAAGATCACAATATACACAAAGTATGATATTATGGATTGGATCATAAACAGGGATATAAGAGGGGAGATGCACCTGCAAGTATAGCGAGACTGCGATATAACGTAATGAGGTTATTAACTAGAATGCGCTACTAACATTCTTCTGAATGTGTGTATTGAAACATATGTTGCTACCAGACATACTGGTATATTGTACTTGCTTCCCTCTCTCTTTCAATGTGCTAGTCTCTCATATATTCTCCCCCATCCCCAAGTCATTCTGATTGGCACCTTGTATTTGTTCCATCCTTTCAATACATATCAACATATTCGTCATGACAACTCGTTCTCATTTGAGCTACAACCATGCCGAGGAGTCTTCAGAATTAAGGTCCATACCTCTAGACTCTTGGAGATCTAATATAACCATGGGAGTACTGGCTCCGCTCATTCCGGACATTCATAATTACGTCATATGTCAACACCGCTGAAGCGCCTCGGTGATGCGCGTTACTCGTGCACGGCTTTGGTGATGAAAAAAGACGACAAGTTGATGCAGTTTTCTAAATATAGGACCTTAACGAATATGACCATCTATCGTCGCGACTGAAAACCTTTTTTCAAAAACGAAGTTCCGAAATCCTCCATCAACACGAATTTTTGACGCCGACAACAAAACCACTGTGAGTCCATAGTTGACTACGTCACTGCTTTACGTCAATAAGTAGAAGTTGCAACTTTTGGCGACTTGATCGAAGACATAGTCATGGACCAGCTTATAGAGGAGACACATATCGATCGGGTCCGTGAACGAATCACCATGTAAGACAGTCAGACTTCATGCAAAAAGTCTGACCCTAATACGCGCTACACAAATTGCCAGCTGCATGGAATCGGCCATGATAAAATCTCACTAATTGACTATCGAAATTGAATCCAATGTTAATACAATACAGCCTCAAAGGCAGCCATACCGGCTACATAATATAACTACAACGACGGATTCTTTAAAAGAACACCTAAACGTATATACGTTATAGATACTGCGATTCATCATCACACTGCCGCTATCGTGATCCAGAAAGTGCAAAAAAAAATTGCAAATCCAGAGGTAAAATATGCAACGCCTGGGGATGAAGCAATCACTTTGCCTCCGTATGCTGTAGTTGCTCAGCCCAGATTAACACTATTGAAAGTAAATTACACGGAATTATTAATGTTAAATCAAAAATGTCAATTATAAATTAATAATTATAATTAATATTATAATAACTTTCATGTCAAAATGAAGTTCAGATTATTGTAGTGTCAAAAATAACATCCAAAGCTACCGCCCCTCGCGCCCCATTTACTATCAAATACACACCTGTGACGTTTATCCCAGATACAAGAGCACATTTAAATTGCCTTTCACAAAAACAACTGTGCTTCAACAAACCATTTTATCCATTGAACCCTATACCACCTTTCATTATGCCTATGCCGAAACTCCGATTCCCAACTCGGAACTATCAACGTCGAAATTAACCACTATACATCGAAAAATGAAATGTTTAGAGATATCACAAGGGCATGGTTCATTACATTCCTTTAGTTTCCCTTTCTTGCACACCAGCAAGTTGTCTGTGTTACTCACCGAAAGTTGCAATAATTAGGAACAGTACACTAATGACAGCCCTTTAGTGTTTTAGAATGTGCTAAGATGTTCTCGTAAATTCTTCCACCATCAAAATTGACCGATCTATAGCATTCTGTCTCAACTTTTTTTTTAAACTCCGCTAGCTGTGGTAGACACCTACCTCATGACACACCACATGACATCACCAATGTCATGAAATCCCGCTAATCTTTACAGATCTGTGTGAATCGTATATGTACAAATTACATAGGTAATTATCATTTGTCGAATCAGGACTCCAACCCTCAAAGATTTATTTTCTAGAATTTATGGCTTAAGTAGAATTAATCTTAAATCTGAATGTCTAACAACTACCACTACATAACAACTCACGTCATATCACTTGCTTTAGAACAAATGATGGAACAGTCAGATACAAACGAGTCATGTTTGGCTTGAGTTTTGCAAGGGTGCATTTAACGTATGCTTACACATGTTTGATAGGTATCTCTCTCGTAAATAATAGACTCGTTTTCTTCGAAAATACTACAGACCTGGATCATATTGCATGCGCTATTCTAAAACGCTCCAAGATGAGTCTCATAATAAACATGAAAAAATGCTCCATCCCTCCAATTAAATTAGTTTCTACGAGTTACACATCTGAGCGACAGGCATATTTCCGCTTCACTCATATAGTATAGAAGCTATCAATAAAATTCGATCGACTTCCTCGGCTTAGCAAGTTGCCTCATTCCTGAGAGCCGTCAACTTTTGATATCGCCTTGTTCCCCGCTACAGCATCTGCCTTTTTGCGACAATTACTAAAATATACCACCCATTCGATTGTACTGACAATTGTCAAGCCGCATTTATTCATCTAAAGTAATGCCTTACCCGTGTATCCGTACTGGGTCACTTCCAACCAACTGCACTCACAATCGTAACATTTTACGCTTCTTCTACACACACAGTAATTTTCACACATCTAACAGGGTGCAGAAATATCTATAGCATTTGAAATTCAGCGCAGCCTAACAAAAGCAGAGCAAAAATAACCAACTGGAGAAAGATAATGTCTAGTAGCCTTATTCGAGTCAGTGAGATACCTTAAACGCCTGAAACAGGAATACTGAAGACATTAAAATTCGCGAATATATCTTACAACGTCATGTAGTTCAAACAGACTTCTGTATACAGACTTCACCCGTCACCCATCACGCTAGAGACATCGACACCTTAACACGGAAATGTGAGTTAAGAGTCTGTCATCCTGTCCCCCCCATATGGTCCGGCAGTAAAGAGGACAAGTGGACAACGATTTGGCACGCTAGACATCTGGTTCTCAGTTCGACTAAAACAGTAACCTTCTTCATATTTGATAATAAACTGTTTTTTATTACTACATGACCCATGACATGCATGGGTTCACGTTTCCTCGTTCTAGCTAACATATTCATAGAATATTTTGAGAAACAATCAATTCTCTCGTCACTCACTATTACATTATGTTAAAAAAAATAGGTTATGATTTTGTATCCTTGAAAACAACAACCAAACAAGACTATCCTAAATCACATAACTTCCGTGCAATTTCAATCACTAAATAATCAGTTTAATTTCAAAACTTCCATAGCGAGTTCTTTGTTTTAGATATTCTCATATAATATAAAGTCGACTGTTTGTCTGTATTGTTAGATATACAATATGAAAACGTATAGCTTTTTCCTTGTGTATCGATGAAGATGCATGATGAAATTAGCTGTGTCACATTTTAAAACAGTTTTTTTCAATATTGACTATTATACAAGTCTGGTAAGCAGTCCAAATGAACCCGATAGTTTCTTCCAGTTTAATGGCGAGGTCTGCCAGGCTCCTAATTTTTAAACGCTTTTTGAGGGGACAAACTTTCTGTCATTGCACTCTTCAAAGAGGTGCTAGATAGATTTAACTGCTCTATTGCACCATCTACATTTATTGATGTTAGTATGAATTTACCAATTAATTTAGAGACTTCGCAGCGGAGTTGGGCCAGGAAGCATTGGTCTTTCCTGAGCCAGTGTTTAGTTTCTCTCTAGTTAGCCCTTTTCTTACTATTGATGGTATAATATAACATGTTATTGTCCAATTTTGAAGACAAATCGGCATTGACGTTTCTATTGATGCTAGTTTTAGCTGAGCTGAACGAGATAGTGGCTTTGTGCTGATCAACGCTACCGGGGCTTCTCCCACTTCATTATCTATTCGTTTGTTGTTATCAATTCTACAATGGACACTAACGAATTGCATACTGATGTCGAATTTACTAGATAATTTTCGAAAGTTTGTCTATATGGTTGCTTGAATTTCTGTGTCTTGGCTTAGTGAAGAATTTTTCAGAGCACTAATTGCCGATTGAGAATATGTGCAGATAATTATACTATTGATATCCATCCCTATAATAACCGAATTAGTGATGGCATGTAAGCCATCAGGACTGCAGTTCAGCTTCGAATGACGAAGCCATGAGGCCTACTTAGGATCGTCTCGTCTTCTCCGCTGATGTAGACTTTAGCCGCGCCTGCTCCTAACTGAACCCTCCGGCCACATTTCTCCATCCTGTTGGACACTGACCTGAATGGTAGCAGTGATAATGTTTCTCCTATGGTTAGCCTTCTCAGCAGTATTTTATCTTTTTATGTTTTGCAGCGTATTCGCAAAGAAGTGTTGTATATCAATGAAATCTGTGTTGATCCATGGTGGTAAGGGGAAAAGGTAAGGATTTAAGGATTTTCTGTCTACGATATTCATTAATGTTTGGTTGAACCATTCTAGTGACATATTTTGCTTTTTCACTCCAAGTAGTTATTCGTTGCAGACAGCGTCTAGGTATTCTAATATCAGTTATCTCTCTGATAGGATCATTGTAGCTTATTCTGCTTAGTGTTAGAGATAATCATTAGACATTAAATAGAACAACGAGACGGCACTTATCAGGGAATTCCCAAAAATCAGTCAATAAAAATGTCTAGGTGGCAAACTATTCGCTGTGCATTGTCGATAATAGCAAACATTATCAGAAACGTTTATTATGCTTACATTTTTAAGTTTATATAATATTTTAATAATAAAATACTACAATGCACAATAATGCCTTACAATTAGACATCTGTAAACCATAAAAGATGAAGTTTCCCTCGTCTATATTGTAAAAAATTATATTAACACGTACTGGTTAATTACTAAATAGTTTGAAAAGTAATTATGTATAATTTTAAAATGCTATTGATTTAATTTTAAGATTGAGTAATTTTTGTATCGATTGAATAAAAATATAGTTTTTGAATGTATACCTGGCTTAAAAAAAAACTATTTTACTCATGACTATTAGAATATAATTATGTTATTTATAAATCAGCATATTCAATATAATATACACATACATTGCCAATAATTATCGATTCAACTATTTTTCAAACATTATGTAACTCTTCATTTATTTTTGCTTATTATAAAAATATGTATATTCATTATCTTGAAAATGTTATATAAAAGCGTAAATAAAATAAGTTATAGATATTGTATATGGTGGGTGAATATTACATATTTTGTAAACATTGGTATTCTGAAGGATGTACTGCCTTTTAAATTTAAACAAAGCAAACCAATTTAGTGTCACAATTTATAGCGCAAAACCTGTTAAGTATATGTTTCTCCTGGAACTTTCTGCCACCCAGACAAAACAAAACTCGGAAAGTGAAACTACGGCGAATTCCTGACTGATACGTTAGCTAATTCATTAAAAGTCTATGATAATTACTTACGCTTTGCATGATGTGCTTTTCTCAATGGACATTGTAACACACATTTCTGTCTCCTCTCCTCTTCAATGCAATAAACTATAAATTATTTTTCATTATTTCGCCTACCTGTAAAAGCGTAGCTGTTGCATGCGAAATAATTATCGTAGACAATAATCTTTACCAGCGATTCGCCGTATTTTTTTACGTTGATAATTAATATTTGACAAAATACAAATAAGTATATACTGATGGGTTTCTACAAAATATGTATATTTTTAATGAATAAAAGCTACTGTGTGTAGGTGTACTATGAATGATTAAAATAGATATACATATAATTATTTATTTTATGAATTACACAATTTATAATGCACACTATAAAAAACGAGATTCTCATTGTAAAGCAAGAGTATACCCTTTTAAATATTCTCTAGTTGAAAAGAATAACAAATGTCAATACATTTAATATTTATATCACTAATATCATTAGATCCAGAAATCATTAAGAAATCTAGATTACGACACATACATTATTTTATTGTAATTATAGGTACATAACTTTTATATGAATATTTCATTTTATTAGTAACACATTTTTAGTAAATGTATTCAAAAGTATTAGATCACTTTCATAAAAAGCAGAATTTAATATTATGATGGAGATTTAATATAAATATATATATATATATATATAATATTTCTATAAATATACAAA
>JAYRBW010133001.1:0-15788 GCA_036023295.1 Invenusta paracnida
ATCTTGGATTCGAACGCACTGAGTCCTGTCTGTGAGGTAGGATTCGAACCACTGAAGAACTGTGTCTGTGAAACCGACCGTGTTTCAAGACGTTGTAGGAGGATACTATGGTCAACCGTGTCAAAGGCGGCGCTGAGGTTTAATAGAATGACACATGATGTAAAACCATCATTAATTGCTACGGCAAGATCATTGTGTTGCTTAGCCAGTGCAGTCTCGGTTGAATGGTTGGCTCGGTATATGTCCCGCTTTCTAGATTATCGAAAGCTCTGCAAAAGTCTATTAGGACTAAGAGTGCGTAGACTTTTCCCTTTAGAACTGAATCCACTGACATCCTGATGGATTCTTACTAGTTGCAGGGTTCCCACGGGTCAGGGAAAAGTCAGGGATTTTGATCAGTCAGGGAAAAGCCAGAGAATTTAGGAATAGAGCAAAATGTCAGGAAATTGATGAATATTTCTGGAAAATTTCATGGAGTCAGGGAATTTAAAATTTTATATATTGAATTATTTAAACACACCTTTATATGCATTGTAGATGAAAAAATAACCTAAACAAATTTTCACACTGCATGAATTGCAATATATTATTCTACAACATTGCGTACCAAAAAAAATATCCTAATTAAAAGAGTTAGATAACCGTATAAAATTAAAAGAGAGCGAACTGTAATATGCATTTACTATTTGACATTTTGTATTTTTTAAAAGTCTGTACACAATACTTTAATAAAACTACGATTCTACTAATCTATCTAATTTTTTCGAATATTATTGTACAAAAACGTCAGGGTATTTGATGTTTGAAAAAGCGTGGGAACCCTATAGTTGGTCTTCAGTTGCTCGATGGTTTTCAAACCCTGCTTGGTCTCGGTTCATTATATCATTGGTCTTCAGGAATCTGTTAAGCCTATTGAGCACCAGTTGCTCCATGAGTTTGCACATTCAGCTGGTCAGAATAATCGGTCTATAACTCCCCGGGTCTGACTCTGGCTTGCCTGTTTTCAGAATGGGTGCGATTATAGCTTCCTTCCATGTTCTTGGCACCCGACCTTGTTGCCACGAAGGTGCAAGGATGCATGTTTTACCTTCCCGTGTAGGGGTCATTGGTGATCTCATCATTCCCTGGTGATTTATTGTTATTTAGCTTCGAGATAGCATCTTTCATTTTATTTTCAACTATTTGTGAGCAATATCTGTTTTATCTTCATTACAACCGTTGCACTCTTTTTTCATTTCCTTATAGACTCCTCTTCTTATTGATCTAATTATCCTCTTGTTTTATACATCCTTGTAGTTGACAGACCTTGTGGTATGCTTTGGCTAGGCAGCCTGCTTTCTTTTTTGCTTCTGTTTAAATAATCCCATTTGTTTCTATAACTGTTTTTTTATATTGTCTCTTTTTGTCGTCAATGGCTTTTATTGTGTTCCATACTCTTCTAGAGTCTGTTCTTAGGTCGAATTCTCCTACAGCCTCCTTCCATGAGTTCGCTTTTTCTTCTGTTATAGTCGCTTTGCATTTTTAATTTTCGTTCCTGATTTTCTTTTGTCGGTGTTTCCTGGGTCTCTTTCTATCTCCGTTCTTGCTTTATTTCGGATTTCTACTGCTTCTTTGCATTTCTCGTTCCAAAATATTTTTCCTTTTGGCTTTTCTGTTTTCGGGATGTGTTTATTTGCAGCTTTTCTAATGGCGTTGCAGATCTTTTTTCTTGTCTTGTTGATGCTCGTGGCGCACGCGTTATTCTTATCTGGTTTAGTTCTTTCTCTGTTTCTTCACTGTATTTTGGTCTGTCAGCTTTCTTGTAGTTGTATCTTTTCTGTTTCTTTGGTGTGTATCCATCCTTAGTGCGTTCGTTTATTCTTATGTTCATAAGAATGGGACGATGTTCGGATCCCATGCCATCAAGTCTATTCCGCTGGGTCTTATTCTGCCATTTTCTCTTACACATAGATACGTCTGGTGTGGAGAATGTTCCATGCGCTTTTGAGAGATAAATGTTAGAACCGTAATTCAGGATTGTATACTCATTTAGCTCTGCTTGTTCAGCTGTGTCTTTACCTATGTTATCTTCTGCTTTTTCTAGTTCTCATTCGTAACCGAATGCATTCATGTCACCTGTAATTATATCTGCTTCCCATGGCTGGCTGTCTGCCTTGAAGTTTTACTGCTGTGTGTCGTCCTCAGACTGTCGTATTGGAGGAATGTAGATATTTATTACTTTTAGCTTTATCCCATTCTTGTAGATGTTTATGGAGTATATTTCTGTTGTTAGATCTTGTGGATGGTCGATCTGATCTCCTTCCCGGTTATAATTAACTCCGTCTTTAAGTATAAAGTCAATTTCTGCACCCTTATTTCTGTTTGGGTCTGTGTTTGGATTTCTATCTTGAGTTCTATCTTAAACACTGTGTATCCCGCAAATTTAGCATATCTTCCTTCTTGTAGCTTCGTCTCCTGGATCATGCACAGTTCCGATATCCTCTCTGAAGTATATTATTTATAGGCACAGGTCCATGCTTCCCAATCCACCTGTTTGAAAAATGATGATTTCCCACTCTGTTCTTATCTTCCTGTATCAAATACTGAACAGTAACTGGGTAAAATTTGTTGAAATGAAGGTTCTTCTTTAAAACATTATGCATGTTTGACTTAGTCATTTAAAGTTAGAATACGGCTGTGAAAAATTTTTGTTGGTGATAGTTTAACAGATTATATCACTTCTAACAACGCTCTATCCTTTGGACGACCATAGATTGTTGTCAGTAATGGATCCGGTTCTTAAATGTTTTTCTTATTCTTTAATCTTATCTCCCCGAGGGGGATCACTATCAAATCTTTCTGGAAACTTAGCACCAATCAATTGCATGTCATATTTTTATTTGTTAGTTTCATAGCAACTCAAATTTTAGCTTCAATGGTATAGGGACTTTGATCTCTTTGATACCAGCAGCATTTTCTTGCATTTTTGAAAAATGAATACACTAATTAATTTCACTACCAGCTGACAGACAATCCGAACACGGATAGAATCAACGTACAATTTACACTTAATCTATTTAAATTTCGATTATAATTTTGATACTTATTATTTTATATCAATCTCTTCAATCGATTATCAACGTATAATCAACATTTTTAAATTTTACGACGCTGTTGTTTTTGTTTTAATTATATTTAATGTATTAAATTTTAGGCATTTTGTTTATATACAGAATTATTTAAGTAATGCACACGAGCTGCTATTATTTTATTGAAATTTGTTATATCTAATATATTCAATCGTGATTTTTTTTCTTGTAAAGTTACATTATTTTTAACCTTTGGTATAAAATAATATTGTCTATTTGGCTAAACATATTATTTCTATTCGTTACAGAAAAATGGCGACTCTTACTGAAGAACAGTTAATTGAGTTTAAAGAAGCTTTTTTACTCTTCGATAAAACCCAAAAAGAAGTTATTGACGTTAAAGATATTGGCATGGTTATGCGTAAATTGGGTCTTATGCCGTCAGAACAAGAATTACAGGTAACATTAAAACATGCATTATATGAAGTCCAATTTGTGTCTCGCATATTGTTGACCAATTTGTTTATTATACTCTTATTAAAACATTTTTGTATATTACCTGCCAAAAAATGAGAAAATTTAAAATTCATGTACATATATTTCTAGATACGCTAGATTTCTAAAGACGTCTAGATTGCTAGATTCTAATTTGTTTCAAATATAGTAGAGTATTATACTATAATAACTATAATATAGTATTAGAAAAATAATAATCGAAGCATGGGGTGTTACTCATCAATAATGATACAATAGGAACCGCAGAATGAATGATTGTATAAAATATAATTTAACTAATATTGTTATTATTTTTCGCACGTAATGTATTTTTGTATTTGTAACGTATTCAGGATATTTTAAAATTGATGTATATAATTTATCAGTATTAAAGCTAGGTGGCTTTATACATGAAACTTATTGCAAATTGGCTTTAAAAGTAATGTATACTTTTGCCTTTTAGTTGTAACTGAAGTGTTAAACCTCAGGTGTTAGCCTTTTACTTTAACAGGGATGTTGCATAAGGATGCAATAATGATGTTATATAGTTATTATAATAGCTTATTTATAATAACTTGAATTTAACCATTCAAACTTTATTTTAGCTCCTAAGCTGTGAAGTAAAAATTATTTTACTGAAATTACAATTTAAATTTTTAGTATTTAAACTGATCAGCTTCCTTAAAAGTTTGCTATCTAATATGTCTGAAATATTACATATACGATACCACGACAATTTTTTAATTGAAATTAAAAATTGTCGTGGTAGCGAAATTCGCTATCCGTGATATTATTTATGTCACATTCGTACTTATACATTATAGTTTACATCATAAACTACAGTAATATTAGACTAATTTTATTACCGTATTAAGCAGTTAGTACAATTTATACTAATATGTTTGTAAAATGTTTCAAAAATTAATTTACTATTTGTAAAACAGGTTATGTAGTAAAGGTATCTTTGACATAAAATGCACAAATGTATTATAGTTTACTTTCGATAGTTTATACTATTGATCCTATTTTCGTTCCGTTAATGAAATCTTACAACGGAGAATGGGGTGGTTACCAAAAAAATACAGCTCTTTTAAATTAATTTTTTATAGTGATACATGAAACAAGTGACGTTTAGCCACGACATTATGTATCTCCTTTTAAAGAGTCAGATCACTTGAGTTTACAATTAATCGCCTGAATAAAATTAATTAAAGAATTTGCCAATCGCGGCAAACTCAAATGCCAGATGCGTTTAACTCTTTATGGAGCTCATTAGTGAGTGGCATGCAGAGTATTGAACCGAGGTTATACGATTACAATGCGAACACTATAACCGCTTGACCACCGGAGCTTAGTCGATTGGTAAATAAGATTTTCTAGCCATTGCGGCAAGTCCGTATCACACGAACTATATTAGAATAAATATATGTCAATACCAAGTGATGTTTGATCACATCACTTATAGCTAAACATCATTTACATTTAGTATTGATTTATCTTTATTCTAATATAGTTCGTGTGATGTGTATTACGGACTTGTTGTAATGACTAGAAAGTTTTTCTTTTCAATTTTTCGAGCTCGAGTGGTCAAGCAGT
Source organism: Invenusta paracnida (assembly GCA_036023295.1). Classification (NCBI taxonomy): domain Eukaryota; kingdom Metazoa; phylum Platyhelminthes; order Proseriata; family Coelogynoporidae; genus Invenusta; species Invenusta paracnida. The sequence goes on from JAYRBW010133001.1 coordinate 5,160, forward strand.
TATAGTGTTCGCATTGTTATCGTGAGGGCCTCGGTTCGATACTTTGCATGCCAATCACTAATGAGCTCCATAAAGAGTGAAACATGTCAGTCATTTTGCGAGGGGCGAAATTCTTTAATTATTATAAATTAATCAATTACAAGAATTTAATAATGATTTTCGAGGGTCTTCTCTGACATAAATTACTTAAAGTGTTTATACACTTACTACACTTATTACTTATACTGCACTGTTTTTCACAGCCGTTTTTATGTTTCTGAATACAATTCTATCCAGTATATTCATGTGAAGATACCTTAGTATATTCACTGTTGTTGATCCAGTTGATTCATGTTGATTGGTTGATTCACAGTGGTTGTTATTATCTTTTAGTAACGTTTTAGTACAGCTTGTTTGGTCGTTGGCAACTTTTCAAGTTCAACATTGACATGTATTTGTAACTTTTACCTTTATAATTCATTTAACATTTATTATTTTCATTATTTCTAGATCCAATAGTAACTATTTTTAATCTTTCATTTTGCGAAGCGGGGTATACATTCTTTTTACTGATTTCTGTCTAACTGTTTGTTTACATTGTCAAAATATTACTTGTTTCCTTCTAGTTAGGTAAAAAGTTAATGGTCATAGTTTAAACTTTTCAGAGTCATCGTTTGTAGAGCCATTTTATAAATTAATTTGTGATCCAATTGAGGTGTTTAGCAATCCCCAGCTCGTCATTTGTTAACTAATTTAAAAGAGTTATACATTTTTTATACATATCTTCAATTTTGCGAACTTAAAAGCCAAGGCTAAAATTAAAACAACATAAAACCACTTCAAAATTGATAAAAACACAAAAAAATGACTTCAATGTATACAAAAAACGATTATAATAGTGTGTCCTAGTGTAGGGTATATGTTTTATAATCAATTTTCAACATAATAATAATATTAAATAATTTTTACAACGTATATAATTTTCGTAGTCGTTACTTTCAAGAAAATAAATGTTTCAATTTAACATTGTCCCCAAAAAGAGAATCATAATATACGTTACCTATTTTTCATCACAGCTAATATAACGTTCTGTCCTGTCTATTGTCCATATCTTTCCATTTTACAACGCATAACTATTTGATTCAATCTAAAATGATTAATTTAATTATATCATTATCTAGAATCGAAATGTAAAAACATAAGATCCTTTCATTAAAAAATTAAAGTGCATTAAAAAAGTTAACAATATTTCATAATTTATTTAAAAGGTTCGAAATTTTTCTTCAAAATGCATTTAACTCACGGCGTACTAAATAGAGGCCAGGCAATCGCCTCCTGATAATTCTAGCGGAGCCAGCCGGATATATGACGAAAACCTTGCATAGGATTTCTATATAATGATGTGATGAGACATGATGTGAGTAACTCGCTTATATAGGGTTACCGCGCTCTACTTGTCAGCTAACGAAATTATCATTAATTTACTGAATAATTGCTCTATAATTTATATTCTTAACAAAATAAGCATATCAGCAAAATATTTTTATAGTTATTTGTTAATAAACACAAAAACCCTAGAAAAATTAAAAACTAATGCTTTCCAAATCTTAACTATTATCAAATAATCCAGACAATATGTGCCTTTAAAATATGAAGAAAAGAAGAAACAATATACAGGGTGGCCCAAAAGTAACCGAACCCGAAAGTAAACCCAAAATAAAAAGTTTTGTAATCAATATGGAATAATAAATATATTTAACGATAATTAATAAAAAACAAATAATACAGTTTAAAAGACCTTATAAGTGTTCAAATTGTCTGCCTTCGGCATTGATACAGTCTTGTAACCGCTGAACTACACTGTGACATACTTTCGTGCATGTGTCTGGGGAAATTGTGTTCCACTCTCGTTGTATATTTGCTTGCAGTTGTTCAATTGAATGTGGTTTCGTTGAATACACGGCGTTTTTAGGACTCCCCATAAAAAATTTACATGGAGCCAGATCCGGAGACCTGGCTGGCCATTTTACTGGACCACGATGACCAATCCAACGACCAGAGGGGGATAGTCCGTTCCTGACGGTTCGAGGTTCTTTTAGAATTGTGCGAATAAGACAGACAGACAGACACGTCCCAGAGGGGGGTAGTCCGTTCGTGACGGTTCGGGGTTCTTTTAGAATTGTGCGAATAAGACAGACAGAAAAACAGACCAGAGAAGTGGTTATTTAGCCAGTGCCTAACTGGAATCGCATAGTGCTAAGGGGCACCATCTTGTTGGAAGTGAAAGTCAACAATATCTGGACGCTCAGAAATAATAGGTCATAGTTGATCACTTAGCATATTCAGATAAGAGGAGTAACTGTGTCTTGAAAGAAAAAGGGCTCGACCAGACCAGCACTGGTAATACCGGCCCAGACAGTAATGCCTGGAAGATTTACCTCTCGTTCCATAATCTGATGTGGATTGTCATTACACCAATAAACACAGTTATGTCTGTTTACATGACCATTGAGCTTGAAAGAAGTCTCTCATCTGTTTATAAAATGTGATCGACGATGTCAGATGAATCATCGTAATAAGAAAGAAAAGTTTCACAGAATTGCATCCGTTTGTCCGGATCATCCTCATTGAGGGCATGGAGGAGATGGGGCCTGTATGGTTTTAGGCCAATGTCAGTCATAATGCGTTGAAGTGAACTTCGAGATATACCTAACTCACTTGATGCACGACGGATAGATTTCTTTGGGCTTTGAACAAATGCAGAAGCCACAATATCACTGGTGTCGAGTGTCCTGACAATCTTTGAACGTCCTGTCTTGAGCGTTTAGCACTGATCTAGTTTAGTTGAAATTAAAAATAAGATTAAATAAAGTTGATTTTGAAAGCTCAGGCGTTGCAAAGTTATCAATCCAAAGATCGGCGACATGTTTGTAGCTGTTCAGTGAATAGTAGTTTTTTTCACAAAAACACGTTCATTAACAGTTAATGATCATCTTTGCATGTTTGCATAAATAAATGAATGAGGAACCCAATACGTAAGTAATTGATGTCTGTGTTTGAAAATTCCAAACTAGGAACCAATAGGAACCTACGTAATTTATTCTATTTTTATTTAGAAATTACAATTGGTTTTTTGATGTTTAAATCTATGCAATTTCATTTTTTTCTACTGGGTTCGGTTTACTTTTGGGCCACCCTGTATAATAAAAGTCTAAATATGATATAAATCAAAAAGTTTGGTCCTAAAAAGGACCGTTTTCGCGTTCTCAGGGGGGTTGCTGCATGTGCATAAGTATATTATTACCGACAACGGAAACCTGAAAAAATGAACTAAAAGAAAAAAACGATTAGTTTAAGCAGTTCGAAGAAGGCAGTCTTCCGCCAGAGGGGAAGAGTAATCATTCCCCTCAAGTTAGCTGAACTTTAGCAGTTTATATGAACATTTTATTACTTTCGAACACTGTGAATCACGAGTCCAGCTGCGTAGGGGAAGAATAATCATTTCCTTAAGTTAGTTGAACTTCAGCAGTGATTTGTTGGCAGCGTGTGTGGATTGTTCTTTTGATCGGCGAGATAAATTGTTGCAAAAAATGTTTGACAAAGATGGAAGATTTTTACAGTAAGTGTACTGCCTATTTAGTACGCCGTGATTGGACCTGATCTTTATTGTTCTTCCTTGTCAAATTCTCAAGTTTATGTTGTTTGTGAGCTAGTATTGTAATTATGACGTTTCCTTACAAGACTTTTAGGGACTATTCCATTCATAGCCGTTGTTTTAATTTAAGAAGCAGGTTTCTATTCAATTTAATTGTGTTTTTAAATTATTTTCTAAATGTTGTAAATAATTATTCCTTTTTAAGTGTAAGTTTTGATGTTATATTCCAATACCTACTTAATAGTAGTAGCATAGAAATAGCTTAACCAATTTTAGTTTATTATTTTTTATAACTGCATATTATACCCTTGTAAAAGGTTTACACAAATGCGACGATTCTAATAATCATATAGATAGCATGCACTAATATAATAACATCAAAGCAAAAGTTTGCACGCTATATTTAATGAGTAGATTATTTTTTGTACATATTCATCGATTGATTATGAATCTTACTTATATTCTTAAATTTCTTCAACTTAGCTTCAAAACCAAGAATTTGACGAAAATATGGAAGTGAAACGAGAGGTAAGCTGTCAATTGGCGTACTGTGAACTCTGCTCAGCTTTATGGGTTTTTTATTCTTTTGTAAACTGGTCTCGTTCCGTCTTATTCATAGAAAATCAAGTGCTCCATCCATCGCGATGAACGCACGGGTCTTGGCTTCAGCATTGCTGGTGGACGGGGGTCATTGCCGAGCGAAGTGCTCGATGCGGTATGTTACTTTATATATATTATCTCGCAATGTAGAATATTTATCGCGTCATCGTTTTTAAATTATCTACCCGAAAATAAGTTTTAAAATATCTCTAAAAATTGTTTTAATAGCAATTTGTGTAGTTGCTTAATATTGATTACAATTATTTGAAATGATTATAAAATTATGTTTATGTTCGAATTTTCAACATTCAGAAATTGTAAATGTAAAAGAATATGTAGTTCACATTGTTTATTTTATGCGAAATGTATTAAACATTAATACGTGAATATATGTGTTACTTATATTTTATTATAATTTTAACTGTATCACATTTATTTGGGATATTAAAAATCGAAACAACATGTTTATATTATTTAATGTGTATTCAGTTTCTTGTAATATTCAGTTTAATGTTTTGATTTTTAGTAGTATAGATTGGGTAATTTTTTGTCAGATAGTAACCTCCGCCCCTCTCCCGTTTTAATTTAGATTTACATTGTAATATGACTACTAAATGAAGCATTTAACAAAGTGTTCCTCTAATGAAATTGCTTTATCTTCAGTATTAGATTCAAAGAGGGGGGGGTGGTTTTAATATCATCCAACTATACCACTTTTCATTCATATATTCACTCCCTGTTGTCGATGTCCATCAGCTATTTTTTCACTTTATACTTTATTTCTATACTTTTTCCGTATCGCATGTGCTTTCCAGAGGTTCGCATTTTTAGAGGTATGTAACCAACGATAATTATTTTTATTTTTACCATAGCTTATTATTTTTATTTCTATTTTGGTTGTTTATTTGTTTTGCACCAAATAGTTCTCTACTCTGTTTTTTTGCCCTTTCTTTTCTGAGTTACGCGCATTGTCTTCCCCACTTTTTCAACCTTTCCATCCACAACTTGATTTATCCTGAATAACTTTAGTTTTGTATGTGATGGTTATCATGATGTGTTATAGGTTACATCATTTACATTGTTGTTGTATTTTAACTCTTGGGTTAATTTTTAGAAGCGGATTGGCACAGTTTTATGTTGTGTTATTCGTATATATGTTTTTTTGTTAGTTTGCATACTTTTATAGTTTAGTAAACAGCCTGTTATTTTTACTTTTAAATAGTGCCTCAATTGTTGCTTTATTAACTAATTATTTGTTATATTAGTTCGATATATAGTGTATTTATGACATTATTTTGCATTTGATTTCCTAGTTTTTATTTTATTATTAATTATATTGTATTGTATATCCAAACATATTTTAGGATTAAGCAGACAATTTGTACCTGGTTTAATCCGCTTTTCTTGTGTTGGGGTGTTTTTGTTACTCTGAAGTTGCATGAGAGTGCAGTGCGTTTTGAAGCGATTAAATGCTTTCACTTCATAGTCTGGGAACCAGTAGCCAATCTTATAGATGGTTGGAAATATTTACGGTATGAAATCGATTATACACGTCATCTAAAATATTTGAAATAAAAGCAAACTCTACTGTTGGTGTAATTAAATAGAATAGAATTTACTTTATTTTTGAGCTGTGTAATAGTTTGGCACTTACTAATTGCATTAAAATACTGTTTCTGGATGAAGCGCATTTTATTATTTGAGATGCCTAAATGTACGTCTGCAATTCATTTGACAAATTTGTCTGCTGGAAAATGTGACTAAACGTTACGAAATTCGATATCTCAATATACTTCAGTATCTCTTTTTGAATTTTTTAAATCTAAAAAATTTTTGAGCTAATGGTAACTTATTCCTTATGGAAATACTAACTATTCCTCTCCCATTAAATTATGCTTAATTATGTGTTTTTGCTTTGCTTTATAGTTTACATCGATTAGATGTTCTTGAGTAGAACAGTTGCCAATTTTGTGTAAAAATAATTGTTATTTTATTCTATTTGACTAGTAAGGTATTTCCTATTCATTTGGTATGATTGTAAAATAAAATCTACCCCTGAGTTCTTCAGTCTCTTTCTAACTTCTTTGAAACCCTAAAATGTAATTTAATGATCATGATGATATGAACATTATTGACCAGTTTTTTTTATATTATTTTAAATATGGAATATTTTGAAGAATTTTATATTGCTTTTTAGTAGTTGTTACATAACATAACATTATTTTTACTAAGAAGGTAAACTTGTGTAACAGAAATACTTTTGTACTGTTTCAAGTAATAATTTTTGCATAACATGATTGTTACGTAATCGATTTTAATAACCGTGAGATAATTCTAATAAATTCTTCTTCGTCCCACGCACGAATTGTTTTGTTTACTACTTGTCAATTATGTTTCAGTCTATCTACATTAGCAAGATTACGGAGGGTGGGGCCGCCCAGAACTGCAGCAAATTGGAGGTTGGCGATAAAGTGCTCAAGGTGTGTATGTTAGTAGGCCTACTTGTTGGATGTGGAGAGATGCTTCATACATGAGATATCTAAAAATAACATAGACGAATCTCTCAAGTCTTTACCCATTAATGTATGCGTTAACTACATTAAACTTCCGAATTGCTTAACCATCATGATACTCTCTATAGCACATTACGACATGAGTGTTCAAAATTGTATTCTAAACTTCAACATTCCCTTCACGCACAATTTAGATCAATGGCATCGACGTGAGTGAAGCGCGCCACGACCAGGCTGTTGCTCTGATAACGGGTCAGGAACAGATTGAACTGGAGGTTCTACGAGAGCTCCTTGTCCCCAAGAATGACGACCCATCCACTGCTACTTCTGTTGGGGCCAGTGACGCCCTTTCAAAACCACCTGTCCACACATCCAAACCGGATTCACTTCCTGTCAACGGGAATGGTGGGGAGAAAGCATGGGGCGTTGGTGTTGAGACGATCAAGATTCAGAAGACGAACGGCCCCTTGGGTCTCAGTATTTGTGGCGGCTCTGATCACAATTCGCATCCTTTTGGAGTTGAGGAGCCTGGTGTCTTTATTTCTAAGGTTCATAAGCATTTAATATATTTCTTAGGTCTGTACTTTATTTTGTAGTATTGCTTTCTTCACAGAGAAGTTGCTTCAGTGTTTCATTAAAACAAATAAGTTCAATATCAAAATGTATTGGATATTGTTTTTGTGATTTTATGGCATTAGCTATGTGACTAATTTAGCATTAAATACGGTTTCTCTGAATAATTTAAATAATGCCAATACTTTATTATTAGAAATTTACCATTTCTCCTTACTATAATTATCCTTAATTATTATTATTCCGGTAATTCTATATAATTCATACAGACTATTCATTAATGCGACAGTAGTAATGAAACACATTTAATATTTTGACTAAATTTACTACTGTCCGAATTTTGCTTCGCTCTACTTTTGACACGCTAGATTATGCCCCAGGGTGCCGCGAGTAGGACTAGTCTACGGGTTGGGGATCGCATACTCAAGGTGAACGGACGAGATTTAACCTCCGCTCGCCACGAAGATGCTGTTCTCGCTTTGGTGGAACCTCCCCGTGAAATTATTCTTGAAGTACGCCATGACCAACCACCGCCCGGGATGAAGGTAACATGACTCGAACCCCCTCCCCCTACGATTGTGCCATACTCATGCCTGCGTCCTATTCTTTCATTTACAGGAAATTGTCATCACAAAACGGCCCGAAGATCGCCTAGGGATAAGTATCCAGGGGGGTTTGGGCCCGGAGAAGTGCAACATCGATGACCCAACGGACGAGGGGATATTCATCTCGCGTGTCGTTCCTGGTAGTTGTGTGGGCCAAGATGGTCGACTCTTTGTTGGGGATCGACTTCTCGAGGTCAATGGGCACAGTCTTCTTGGGGCCAGCCATCAAGAAGCTCTCAGGGTAAATTCTAGTTTTATTTTCATGTAAAGCCAATAGGCATCATCTTTTTTTAATTGTGAACATAATATTATACATATTTTTTAAAAATCGGAAATTTGTAGGTTTTACGCGAAGTCACGGACACCCTTCAAGTACTGAAATGCGATGGGATACCAACTCATCGGGTTGCTGATTGCTTCCCACCCGAACCACGGAACAGATTGTCTTCCTCTACCAGCGTTGACAGAGAAGAAGAAGCTGCTGCACTGTTAGCTGAAAAGGTAGCTATATTAATATATATTTACTGTACTTTATTGTATTAATACCACATGTTCCTATTGCTTCATCATCTTCAGGAAACGCTGGATTTAGATAATGCCTTTGAAGATAATCAGCCATCTAATCAGGTATATCTTCAACACTCACTTTAAAACTTATTTAGACATTAAAAATATCGTTATTAATCCTATATTACTTCAACATTTTATGAGTAGTAATTTGTATTGCAAATATTTGTAATGATTAGTTTTTTATTATTGTGGGGAAAATGTTAATTATTATGTATCGCTATTACTTTCCATTGTACCACTTTTTGTGAATAGACATGGACGGGAAACTCTAAGTCATCTAATTCTCGGACCAACAACGATGGAATAGATCCCATCCGTTCCTCTCGCCTTCCCAATGCAACCAGTCCACTTTCCTCAAATAATGTGAGTTTTCTATTTAGCTTTGCACTTTTTCACGGAGGAAGGATCTTTCTATATTTTGTATTATTAAATCACAGGAATAAGCTCAGCTCATATTTCTGCGGTGCATGGCATGAAAGAAACTGTTATGCGGTTGTTCTGTCATTTTTATTATTGCTACTTTTGTCTGAATACAATCGAAGTAGGTGGACTTGTTTTATTGTTGTTCCCACCGATTAAAAAACTGGCAATCATTCAACATAAATTGTATTTCATCGATTAATGAATCTTAATTATGGAGTACATTTTGAAATAATTGTGTAAAAAGGTATATTATTTTAAGTTTGAATAGTAGTATAATTCAAAATTATGACTCTAAATTATATACGTTTCTAAAATACTTTTTTTCTAACCGCTATGTTTATAACCGACGACTGCTTTGCTATTTTTTTGACATTTGTTACACTTGAAATCACTGAAGCACTTTTATGTTGTGTGCACACTGCAATTATTTATTAATAAATATAGTGTTTCTTTAAAGTTTAGGTTTAATGTTGGGCTTTCTAAAATGTTACGCGATATAAATAAAATCGCTTATTATATTTATATTCTTGAGGTAGTTAAATATAGATTTTTGGTGTTTAAAAACTTAGATTAATGAAGATTTTTAATCTTTATTACTTATTCTTATGCAATTCAGTTTAATAAATATGTTAAAACCTATGGTGGTTTAAATTTTATATGAATAAATGTATTGCTTTCAAAGACAGTTTATGCAATAAGTATACTTTTTAATACTTTAGTTTATAGAATTTACATTAAGGTGCTTATTGCGCTACGCTATTGTTATTTTTTATGTTTGGTTGTTTGCATATCTCTAAAATTCTATAGTAATATATATTGGAATATGGTGGTCAGTTCTATTAACTATGTTTTTACATATTTTGACGAAAACTTATCCTGGTTTCATCCATGGAACACGTATTGAAAAATTAAATCCGAATGTGTTTGCATGACCGCGCCTGCTTACAATGTGTGCTTGTCTGTGTGTTCGCTTATCGGTTGGGTCGACCTGCTATTTGGCATGTTGTGGTATTTGCCGCTTGCCTCGCAGACAAGGGACGTTATACAACATCAACAACAGGGGGAGAAGCAGATAGATGGAGATGCGACAGGTGACAATAGCGCCAGTATCAACCTGAGTTTCCGTTCTAAACGGCGCTATTTTGAGAAGGAGATTGAGCGGGCTACATCACCGCCATCTACTGGTGGTTCCTCAACTCGCCGACCCCCACCACCCAGCAGAGAGGTTCCTGTCATCGCCTCGACACATGTAAGTGTGTGTCGTCGGTTGCTCGTTTAGTAAAAGAGAATGTTGATTATAATTTTTTAAATATTAAAGATAAATTATAAAAATATGTTTTAATGAGTAGTATTACTATTAAATAAAAATGTTTAGATCACTGCCTAGCAGTCTTATCGCATCCAGGGTTCATTTCGGTCAGCGAAAACAAGGGTTTTTCACAAAAAAGATCAGCGGGAGAAAAATGTTAACAACAACAAATTTTGTTGTTTCATAAACCAATGTTAAACAGTAAAAAAATGTGCTACGCGCAATTATTAGTATTTTTATTTCTTAGGATCATATTCAGCTTTCGTTTTAAGTTAAAATTATTTCAACATTGAGACCTTCGAGTAGTACAACATCAGCAATTATTGACTGCAACTTTCTCAAACAATGAATTTGTCCAAGTCATCGGTCGAGACTTTTCCAGAAACTCAATACTATAAACCA
>JAYRBW010133012.1:0-15787 GCA_036023295.1 Invenusta paracnida
GGCCTCATTGAAACCTTACAAAGAGAACAGCAGAAGTTTGAGCACGAGCACCGTCTGCTACAAGCTGGTGGTGGCCTCCCCCAACAGCGACCCGCCTACAGAAGAATTACGCAGCGGCTTGTGCGATTGCCTGAAAGACTTTTCAACAATGAAATCAAGGTATACCATTACGCGGGGGCTGTAGCTGGGGCCCTCAAGCAGAATATTTGAACTTATATTTATATTCCTTAAATGATTTTATCTATATATATATATAACCTCTTATGCGAAACGCAAATATACAAAACACGATTAATATGCGAAACGCCATGACACCTTCAAAATATTGATTACAGCTTGTTATGTAATCCATTCCGCAATAACCATAGTAAGGCGAATCAGTACGCAATCTATTCTACGTACTCAAACGCATACAGACCTAAACTTGAATTCAAGAAATTTGCATATATAATATAATTGCATATGATATTATTATTAGCCAAAAATGGAAAAAAAGTATGTTAGCTCATGTCATAAAAGAATTGACGTAAAATGTATGTTTTTTAATATTGTCAAGCTTTTTAGGTAATATGGAACTGTATTAAATTAAAGGTATCAATTTACGTATCTTATAGTAATTAACAAATATCTGTTTTGAGCTGTTTAAAAAATCGTACAATTCGTAGAGATACCTATCCTCAGGTAATATAAAATTTAATTATTGCAACTAAATATTATAGGCACCTATCCATTTACCTAATTATCTGTAACATTTCATTTTTATAACATCAAGGTATGGTCAATTCATAATAAAACTAATTTAGTTTTAATATTAAAAGACATAGTTAGCTTCGTTTATCATTCTAGGATAAGATTTTAATTCGTTTTCGAAAGCTGCCTTGTGCAGTAAAATTTAATAAATCACAAAACAGAACTTGACGCTATACTATTATCGAATAGATCCTCGGATGCTAATCTTAAATAGGTGTTTTGTCTGTTCTTTAATGGAGTTTTCCTTAGCAAAATTCTCTTTAAATGTAACAAAAATGTTAAAATCAAACGCGATCAAGACATTACAGTGTGTGTGATACCATCGGAATTAGACTAAATGATTCTGAAATAGGATTATGAAAGACAATTTATTTTTTTATTAGTACAACATAATAGTATAAAAATGTTAGTTAGAAATTGGCAGAAATGTAAGACCACGAAGTTTTTTTTAATGAGTCCATGGAACACCTATATAAGATATATATGCATTACACTGATTAAAGCTCACACATGAAACTAAAGAATATTGAACGTAAAATCGTAAACAAATTATATGATAAACTACAATTGTGATTAAAAAGAATACCTATAAATTTGGACGTTAGACATTATGACAAAAATTTGTTATCAGAAATCAAATATAATAAATTAATAGTTTAAAAACATCAAAAAATGATAAATAAATTACTCGATTAGTACCGACTGATAACAAATAATTATTCACAGAAATACGTATAAATTAAAAACATTTTACAATAACATATAAATTTATATTTTTTTACAACAATAATAATGCAAATCCGTTTACAGCAGAAGTCATAACAAAAACTGTAATGAAATAAAATATTTTATTGTTCTGCAATCATAACAATATAATAACACTTAGAAAACCCAATATACAATAACAAAAGCCAGAATAACTAATTGATCAACTTTTTTTGATAATAGAAAAACCGTTTTCAATCCTGGTAAATACCTGTTAAACAAAATACAATAATACAAACATGTAATATAAAAATATTGACTATATATGTTTTAAAAAATGAGTGAAATGAAAATTCTGGCACACGTCTTCATCTAAAAATCAGCAAATATACAATACATTTTATACAGTACACATTCAAATTGAAGTATAGTTTAATAGAGTGGTGGGTAATGGTAATGTTTTTAAGAAGGCATTGTGTGATTACAATAAAGTTGAGATGTAAAACTAATTATTAACTCGTACTCTGATTCTTATAAATCAATCAGCATAAGGCATAAATTAATAAGATTATACAAGTAGGCATATACCTACTGCAAAATGTGCAATGAATAAATAGAACAGATGTAAAGAAGTAAACATACATTATAGGTGATAGCTGATAGAAAATTGTAGTAAACATACGACTTTTAATTATTGATAATAACAAAAATTCCAGAAATATTACGTCTTACAGGCAAATGGCTCAGCAGTCGTTAAGTGGCATATTCAAGTAAGTACTATATAGGCACATGAAGATGAGTATATATATAGATATGATAGAGAAATACAATATATTGGACCAAATTAATAAAAAGAGAGATTCCATACATAAATAAGAAAAAGGCAATTGAATGTTAAAATGGTATTGGTATAAAGATAAAAAGTTAATTCATAGTTATCTATGAAAAGGAAAATATTAGTATATTTTATTAATATTTATTTATTTATTCATTTTTGGCAAAGAAATGAATTTTGAGCCCGAAAGGTTCAAATTTTATTCTATAAAATAATTCTATTTAATATGTCTATTGTTAGATATGTACACACTTTAAAAGACCCTCAAAGATTTTACTTATTAAATGCTTAATACGGGGAAAAATTTGAAAACGCTAACCCAAAAGAAAACTAATTCGATGAAATGGTGTAAAATTATATTTTTTAGTATTATAAGTGAAAATTATAGGTTCTATATACGCTTGTTTGGACAAATACACAAAGAATATATAGTTGCATGCCATAGAAGGAAACTATAAGGGAATATACTGTTACTTTAAAAGGCGATTTGGGTACAGTAGCCAAGCATCAGGTGGTGATAATATTTTCATTTAATTAAGGACGGGTAATGGCAAGGGCATTTCACATAAATTGAGTTGGCTAGATCAGCTGGTCTAGCTAATTAGTTTAACGGAAATTAATAAGAGCATTTTCTAAACAATAGAACACGCTGATTTTAGGCAACCAGTTCTTCACACAATTTTTTTAAATGGGAAATATTTCAATTTATTCCTACGTATTTTAACAACTTAACATGATAGGAAATACTAAACATTATATATTAATTAAACAAAAATACGGTCCGATGTAATTCACTAAAAAAATAGAGTAGCAAACAGAAAAGACACTATTCGTCAACTTCCATTAAGAAAATTCATAAGGAAGGAAGAGCTTTGGTTATATGGGCCATTAATGCCCCCAAAATCGAATGAAAACTTAACAAGACAAAGGGGCTAAACACAGAACATCGTTAATGCAAACAGACAATAAACAATGTGGCAACCTTTTAAGCTAGCATATTTTAACTTAAATGTTACACTTTTAACAGCAGTAAGACAGGTATAAATATAATAGTACGTAACACATGTAAACTGTACATTAATTAACATTCATCGATCACTTGTGCAAGAAACGATAATAAATATTGATTACGTTCAGTAATGCGTCCATATCGGCCCAATGACGTGAGCAAAGTCTGGAAGGAGAAATCGATCGGTTGACGTGACTACTTGCGACGCTCCTTCTCCGCTGCCGTGTAGTACTCGTCTAGACAGAGCTCGCAGCTCCAGTTGCCCTCTGGAGGCTCAGTGAGTGGCGGCTTCAGACAGTACATGTGATAGCCGCGGTCGCAGTCGTCACAGAACAGCATCTTCTCCTAAAGGAGGAGAGGAGCGAGAGGGAGGTTGGGAGCAAGGTTCAAGTCGATAGTTCAGATTCATTAGATGCAGTTGCTATCTGACAATACAATATTTGTACTAGCAAGCGTTTTTTATGCGCAAACATTGTGACATGTAGTGTTTTTCTAAATAATATACATAAATATCATCTGCTTCTTCTTCTTAAAAATAATGCTGACAATCCTAATGAACACCAAAAATGGATATGAGAAAAGGAAAATATAAAATAAGTGGAGTGGAGTAGAGTGGATAGTAAGAGAAAATCAAAGAAGAAAAATGGAAAAAAATAATATTAGAGATGAGAAAAAATAAATTAAAATGACAGAAATATATAGAAAATAAAAGTGAAAAAGAAGAATATTGGACAAACAAAAAACTAAAGAAATTCAATAGTATAAGGGGTAGGAGAAACAAAGGGAAAACTTAAACCAAAATTTAAAAAACAAAAAATCAATGGAAAATGAATAGAAAAGAGGGGAAAGTAAATAAAAGAAGAATAAAGAATGATACAGGAGCGAACGAAAAATCGAAAGAACAAACTATAGTAGGAAAAAAGAAGAGAGAAATTAATACAAATTTAAAGTAGACAAAAAATGAATGGTAAATCAAGGAAGTATATAAATTATGAGTAGATTAATGAAGTGACTCACGTCATTCTCAGAGGTGCCACAGAGCCAGCAAGTCTTGCATTCGATACACTGCCACCGATATTTCTTCACCGAGGAAATCATGTTTCGCGTGAACTGGAGACATGAGTAGTGGGCACAGCGGCCACAATCAGAGCACCGAGACATCGGTTCTGACTGACCCGTCTTCTTGTTTAAATTCTCATCACCAAAGCAGAAGTCGCAGTTTGTACCGATGCCTCCGTTCTCGATAACTGATAAGATATGAAAGAGATAATAGACCAGCTATGTATGTCATCTGCTTACTGCACTATGGTAGACATAATATTATAATACTGACTTAAATCTCCCAAAAGACTGAATCGTAATGTCCATTTGATCAATTTAAGTATGCAATAGTGCAAACAAGAAACAATTCTGAGAAATGTGGCTATTAAATTCTTAAAATTCAATTAATTTCCAGCTAATGT
Source organism: Invenusta paracnida (assembly GCA_036023295.1). Classification (NCBI taxonomy): domain Eukaryota; kingdom Metazoa; phylum Platyhelminthes; order Proseriata; family Coelogynoporidae; genus Invenusta; species Invenusta paracnida. Next base: position 4,763 of record JAYRBW010133012.1, read on the forward strand.
CGACTCTTATAGTAACTGTTGGTAGGGGATTCATGTGTAAACACTAGTCAAGTGGGTACCTTTCATTTAGATTATTAATATATTAGATTAATCATTATTAAAATAAAATGTATGTCAATAAGATCATAAATATAAATATATATTAATATCACGGCTTTGCTTATAATATTGAAATAACATAGTTTGAATTTTTATATGTAGTACATAATATTTTATGTACTAACATAAAATGTAATTGTCATCTCGATTAATGGCATAGATTATTTATTTCGTAAGGTACATTACATATTGATGTAAAACAATTTACATTTATAACTTTTGAAGAGAAATCTTTTAAAATTTCAATCATTACCAAGTTATTTTTTAAGTGACTTTGTCCGTCAATTTCATATACACAGCTATATTCCCCTCAAGGCAGCCAAATCTCACCTTCCCCGTCTCTTGGTGGAGGTGCAGCCGACATGGCTGCCTCATCGTGGTGCACAAAGCCTCCACTCCCTCCTCTACTGGGCAGATCCTCCATTGGCACCAAGTGGGGCGGCTGCAGAGAGCAGCTGTTATCCCCGCCGCCTAACGAGCTCATCGAGGTGTCCGCAGCCAAAAGACCAATTAGTGAAGGGACCGATGACTCGGCAGCGGAGGAGGGTCGGGGTGGCGGTGGCCCATGCACAGAGGTCCAGTGGTAAGAAAGGCTGGCACGGGAGCGGAACTTGGCGCTGCAAAGAGAACAAGGGAATTGATTGCCCCCACCTCCAGCTCCAGTTGGGGTGTCGAGGGTGTTGGGGGGACCAGAGCTCGATTCGGCTGAGTGGTGGCCTCCACCGAGCCGACGCCGGTTGGCAAAGCCGGAGCCTCGACTTCGGGAACCCTGCTGTTAGGGAGGGAAACAAATAAAGGTATAACACGATTCCCTCCAGTGCTAAGGCATAATAAAAAATATAATCATTATACATAACTGTACAACATATCAAATCTACTGTTATAGTTAAGTTTAAGGGCATATTCTGAACAAAAGCTATATATTTTCGTATTTTGGTCTATTTTAACCATAGTAAAGTCAAGATGAAAATTGCACGGTTTCTTATTACGCTTATGAGAATAGAATCTACTGTTCAAAAAAACGACATCGTGTAATATATTATTAAACAAGAAAGTCGAAGACTGCCTGTGTCGGTTTTCATTGCTAATTTGCTTATAATATAAAATACTATGTAATGCCAGAAAACAGTTGACTAGAGATATCTATTTGTCACTCATAAAACCGATTAATCAAAAATGGGTTGATGGTGTATTGCACTTGAGACTATGCTAAGCTGACAGGCCTCGGCGCATCAGTCAATATAATAACTTAGTGATGACAGAAATATATGAATATGATCAATCGTATGAATCGCAACCACTTCAATTAATGTTTATCTCAATTATGATTGCAAACTGATTTTCTTTTGCCTACTTGACAATTGATTTGTTTATTTGAAATAACGACAGATACAATACTTTTCCCCAAGATAAAAATCCCCCATTGAGTTTATAGTTACACAAAAATAAGTTGGTAAAATAAAGACGACTTATTCCATATAGCTATAATGATATTAAACTATCTCTCAATAATAAATATAAATTGTATATATTATATATACTATATTGAATTATATAATGAAATTTTATATGCTTTATGTTAAAATAATTTTGACAATAAATAATAAAAGCTGTATATTAGTTTATCGTCAATAAATAAAAAATATATTTTTTATTTCCATAAATAATCAGAATATAATACTAATATGTTAGAAATACTCAACTATAAAATTATAATATGTTTATATGTACTTTTAACTATTTTAACTATTACATTTATTTAAATAAATGAATAAAGTAAATAATTTTTAGCTATATAAGTATTTAAGCATAATACAACTCAGTCAGTCTATAACTTTCAAATAAAAACACATAAAAAGATATGAAGAGAACGTTTTTACTAATGTTTTAAACTTTTAAACATAAGAATACAACAAATGTTCAAGTATATACGATTATGTTAGCCACTAACACCTATCTTTAAATGAAGTTATCTGTATCTTTCATTCCATCGCATCTTTCAGTAACATGATATCGATTTCATCAATTTGTTATTTATGCATATCTGATTAAAAAACAGTATATATAATATTATATAATGTAAACAGAGCTGTGAATTCATGCGTCATGTAGCATAGCATTACTTGCTATATTATCTATATATGTGTAATAATATCGTCTACACAGGAAAAAAATCCATCATCAATATCATTTCCTCCACTGCAGCATAGCAATATAAACTCAATACTAAGCAGTTGCCGAATAGGGCACTCATTTATAATGCATATACTCAATCATTTCTGTACGTAACAGACATTCACCGGCTTGCTTGCATACTGTACAGAACACACTTACAATAATAAATAGTAATCATAATAATACACAAGTATAGTGTATAATTGAATATTTTTACGCTAACAAAGCTGAATATAAACAATAAAAAAGAGCAATTCGCTTCATTATATATACGCATATATATATAGTAGGAGACTCGCATGATAATTGCGACAAGATTCGAGAATAATAATAGCCAACCCATTTTAAAGGGAAAAACGCAATGGGCCGAATAGATAATGCCAACTGCTTACACAACACGCACGATAAGGTAAACAGTACTATAATATCATATTTTATCAACATATTATGATAGATAGACAAGCAATCCCTTAACGGCTAAAATGTGTACCCTGTCAAGATTCAACAAAACAATGTAGTTCACTTTCCGCATCTAAATACAACAAATAAGGTAGTCTCTGATTAAGGCGTTGTCATGCATGCATTAAATTCTTCTTTTCTGTGTTTTGAAAAGATTTGCCCAAGCGCATTTAGTAAAGAAAATTATGTATTAATTAACTTTGTTCACGAGTGTTTTTTCTCTCTACAAAAATAAATTACAATAATACCAAAATGCACAATCATGTTAGCTAAGTGTACTCTCCCATTTAGGAAATCAATCATAGAGTTGAGTTCAATGATCCCGATGAAATACGCGTAACGTTATTGTTTATTAATCTTTCCTTGGGGTACTTTTAACGTAGCACCACTGGAATAATATCTACATGTGGTTTTCTTTTTTATATTCTATGCGTAGGTTGTTTTTGGCGCAGGTTTATATTGTTTTGGTTTCGTTTGTAGGTTTTCACCACAGATCAAAGAGCATAATACCAACATATTACATAGCTTTGTAATATATTATTTTGTACAGCATACCAAATGAGTTCCTTTTTCACTTTGACACATATTTCCAACATATTTATCATATTATAATAAAATAGTGAAACATATTATCTAGATCGGAATATATTAACTATTGTCGTACGTATTAGGAAATATACTAGACATGTTCCAATAATTTAAAATGTAACTATAGTATTAAAAAATAAAGGCAATAAAATACTAGTAAATAATGTTTTCTTTTCCATTGAAAAATATTTCAAAAGCTGAATCCTCTAATTTGTAATTTAAAATACATAGTTAATTTTAATGTACAGAAGTATAAATACTTAGGCATGTATTAAATTAAACATTTGACATCAAGTACACTTTTATATAATTTATAAAGTAATTAGGTCACATGTTTATATGGGTATGTTATGCAAAAGAAGAGTTTGATAAATAATACCAACAAGCAAGATAGTGGTAAATAGAAAAGAAAACTTCACAGTGAAAAAAGGTTAATATCCTCCAAGGAAAGAGTTTTGTGGAAGTTCATTGGCAATACGTCTAAAAAGGACATGGTACTTAGATAGTTAAATAGATGTCTCAAATTGTATTTTAAATATCGATAATAGTTAAATTAATATATTATATATAGTATGATAGGTGCACCAACATGTCGATTTAACATATAAAGGATGTGAGATTTTTAGAGTAATGGGTTCTCAATTTTGATCATAGAATTGGGAATTGCATTTATAGTATTGATAGCATAAACTAAAACATGGTTACAGTATAATACAAAGACTAACCAATTAAAAAACCAGTGAATAAGACTTTTAGGACCATAGATTTAGTGTTATAAGAAATATTTATTAAACATGCCTACTCAACAAGTATAATAATCAAAGAATAAAGAAGCTACTACAATTCGGATTATTACATACCAACTTATAAACAACGAGACTGACCTTAGCTCTACGTCGCTTCCGTGTCGAGTAGGTTTCATCTCCGTAGTCGCTATCATCAGACTCGAATTCACAATAATCGGGCCCTGCTCTGCTCACTGAATCTAGAGTGCTCATTACTTCATCCAACCCATCCCCTCCACCTCCTCGAGCACTTAGACCGGCCGGGCTCTCGCCAGGGAGGGCTGCTTTGGACTCTGTGTACCAATAAAACGAGGGAAGAAAGAAAGAGAAAGAGAGAGACAAATATATTAAGTAGTAGACGCGACAAGCATGCAGTAACTCTTTTTTGGTGTAGCAGAAATCTTGTCTATATACAGACATGATGTGATAAGCAAAATCGGAAGGCCATATGTTTCATGCGTTATGGCACACACATTTATTAACTGTATGAACCGAAATTTACACTAATTGATTGTAATTGTTTCCGGAATAAAGTGATTTTGCCAGTGTAAATTGTCTTATTTCTTTCTAGGTACTATATAGTTAACTTTTACTCTGCAAGTAAACTAGGATATGCACATATATGCCTGCGGTGTCTGTATGGCGTATAACACATTTAAAAATACATCAATTATAAAAAGTATTGATTCGTTGTTAATTGAAGAGACAACCAACATAAAATATCTTTTAAAATAATAATATATTTTATTTATTAATAAATAAAAAAATTCATTTGAAATTCATTGATTACAATATATTATGTTGATGTAAAACTAGTTATCGTTTTGTGAAACACTAAATACGAACTCAAGACAAAGTAAGATAAAATTAGCATAAAGTTTAGTAAGTCGATCTCCATGTTTAAACAAATTTAAACAATCTGAAAGATATAGTAACTGATAGTGAAGATATACAGTACGCTCAATACACGTTACTTTTACCTATAACAAAAAATGTATACTTTTTTAATAATGTATCGGGCTTGTATATCTAAGTGCCTCGTATTACATATTATATTTGATAGTAAAAGTGTATTTATAAGAGAGGAACATTTAATTTCCTTAGGTGCTAATTACTAACGCTTATGCTTTATTATGTACATATAAAAATAGTAATCCTATTATTGAATCATTCTACCCTTTCTTCCTCACATGGCTCATGCAATAATACCTACAATGTCTATTGTTTTCCATAAATTATGCCTATGTTGATGTGCAATGATGTACAAGACTGGATATATTCAGTAGAAACACAGTATTCAGGGAAGACTTAATAAATTGTCAGTAAAATGTGTTATAATAAAGTATATATAAACTAAAGTTATAAATATATAACAGAAAAAATTGAAATTATATTTAACGAAATTATATAGGAATAATATACAGTGACAAATACAACATATTTTAGGTATATTTTGTATAACATACATCAAATGCAATGTAAGAAATATTACCGTTTAATAGTTTTAATATGTGATTACAAATTATCCATTATAATTAGTTTCAATTTAAAATTACTGATAAAAGTAAATATAAAAAAAAGCTTATTAATAATAATGTTAAAAAAATCAAGAAAAGTCTTCAATTCTAAGACGGAATGAACATATAATTCGCTTAAAAAACAATGGCCTACAAATTCCACTACTTCCTATAATAATAATAGGGGAATGCGAGATCAATGAGATAAAAAGTATCATATTGCGATTCAAATATTAAGCTTGCATATTTAGTGTATCTATACCTGTATAGTATGTACCCGTAAACCAAACAAATGACATCAAACACGTATCATTAAATCTTTTTCCGATAGCCAGATATATACATATAAATCACAATACTGCTTTGGGACAAAAGACAAGCATTATTACATAGTAAATGAAAGTAAATTAAGCTCGGTTCCATTTACCCTTGTCTTACAATGGGTAGATCGAGTAGCCGAAAAACTATTCTATATATATATTAACATGCCACGTGTCACAAAAAAGCCTAATTAAAGAAAGAAAAAGACGAATACTAACAATTTTCATATAGTATTCGCTCTTTACAAGATAGTTTACGATTACAATGCAAATCATTAGAGGATTGTCAATACAAGAACAGAATCGATAAAAAACTTACTAGAAACAAAACAGAAATCTATCTAAATCACAAAACAAAAGATAATATAATTTACTTGGCTACTTATGTATGAAAACAGTAGTATATTTTGTAATGCGTTTTTATAATATGAAAATATTATATAAAATAATATTTTAAAATACTATTATTTAAAATAAAAATCAGTCATTAATCACGTAGAACTATCACTATTTAAATTTTATTAACACTATTTCCGTATCTACTGATAATCATTCAAAATTTCCATACAAAAATGCTTTAATATATTGACATATAATATCGCCATTAAATATACAAATACAGCCTTGGAAAATATTTTAAAATGCGTTACTAATGAAAAAACGAACCACCGATTGATATTAAAATTGTTCCATTGCATCCAAACAAAATAAACAAACAATATGACAAAACAAAATTAATGAAAAATAGCATTAATTTGGAAAATATGCTATGATATCTATGTAAGTATGATTCTTTCTGTAATACGATAAGCCAAACTAAAAGGTATATTATTATACAATAAATATTCAGAAATACGCTCGTTAGAATTTTTAAAATAAATTTCGAACAATTTTGAATAAAATGAAAATTGTAAATAGACAAAAGTATATACCGGATTTGAATACAGCGGCTTGGGTGAAGTAGCTTCGTTTGGATTTCTTCCAACGGGCAGCTGGATAACAATACACTTGATGTCGGAAAGCACCTAAATAATAAAGGTTTAAATATTTGAAAATTTTCACATTGAGCGCATATAGCATAGTATGAATATAAAGTACTAAAGAGTGATAAGTTTTGATAGTAAAAATATTTTATAACCAAAGGTTAACTGAAATATTACTAAAACACTACCCTAGATTCTCCTAAAAAGCATAAGTTTGTATATAAAGTACAGAAAAATAGTTTTATATAAAGAATAATAAAACAAAAGTTACATGGTAGTCGATCAAGTTCGCTCCTATAGAGATTGGAAGGTCTTTGGGCGATCCCGGTAGCTCCATCAAGGAAGGGAAGTCGTGACTTCTTCTCAGCTTGAAGTTTTATGTTGTACGAGGCTGCCAGCTCCAATAGGTGATCATATGAAAATTCAGCAGACAGCGTCATTTCCCTAAATTTTGTATTGAGAGTATTAAAATACGAATAAATTAAATAGTTTAAAAATGTGATTATCAAATGAATCAAGAAACACAACACTTTACATTAAAATTGGGAAGAATCGATAAATATATTGATACATGGATACCACATAACATTAATATATATTTTAGGTATACAAGGAAATAATTTTAAAATGTTTTGCCTAAATGAAAATTTTAATAATTAAAAATTAGAAATTACAGACTTGTTTACTAAATATGTTTTTTATAACAATAATTGAAATGTAATCTTACTGCAAATAACTTAATCAAAAAACAAATTGATTATATTTTAATTATAATGCAATTTCAAGGTTCACGTTTAATTTTTATTAGCTTCAACCAATGGTTCAATAGTATGGTCAAACTATAATCAATAATATGAGTAGTCAATAGTTTGCATGAAGGCAGATGTATGTATGATGGTATAGTGAATTAGTGAAATCCTTGGACTTCACATACAAGACAGCAGTATATACTCCTGGCCTATATGGCTTTGTATTGGAAATATTAAGCATGATTAAAACAAAATATAGCAATTTATAACCATCTCAAAATAAATATAAATAGTAAAATGGAGTACCTAATGGAGTACCTATAAATATATCCAAATTAGATAGTTTAAAAACGCAATTATTAAATGAATCAAGAAACACAACACTTTATATTAAAATTGGGAAGAATCGATAAATATATTGATACATGGATACCACAACATTAATATATATTTTAGGTATACAAGGAAATAATTTTAAAATGTTTCACCTAAATGAAAATTTTAATAATTAAAAACTAGAAATTACAGACTTGTTTACTAAATATGTTTTTTATAACAATCATTGAAATGAAATCTTTCTGCAAATAACTTAAAAAAAATATGCATGTAAAAGTACAGGTTGCATTATAAGAAATATTTCTTATTAGAATAAGTAAAATTAATTCAGCAACATTTTTTATTAATAATGAATGCAAAACTAAATTCCAGTATCACATTCCAAGAGTGAGGCTTGATCAATATAATCTCAGGCATTTCCACCCTTCATGACAAAATAAATTGTATGATTTACAGTAAAAAATGGATGATAATTAATATTTATTAATAATCTATGTAATACTGTACTATATTAATGTAAAATTGGAACACACAGGTTAAACATTATATTCTCAAAATCTCAACTATAATGATCATTGCACATAAGGCTACTGTCTATTTCTGAAACTAAAATTATGCCAAAAAAAGGAAGAAAACGTTAAATGCTATTTTTTTACAGAAGTAGTTTTATTTGTGTTTCATATTAAAAACACAAATTTTAAACCATAAAAATGTTTTTATTTAATTAAATGTATTATGAGTACACACTGAAACATTTATAAAATCATCAATTTGATAAAATGAATATATACCATTAGATCAAATAATGTTAACTAGGAGTGGAGTATGACAGATATAATGATGTATATCAAAGTACCTACCTACACAAAAAATGCTGAATTCAAAAAATATCTCAATAGTAATTTAATATGTATTTAAAATTATAATATATATATATAAGTGTATTGTATATAACATTATTATTAATAATAATGTTACAAATGTAAGTTGTATGTATGATCTAAATTACTATTATATTATTAGCATAAAACTATTAAAAAAGCGGTAGTGTAGATATATTTATTGTGTAGCATTAGTGAATTTATGCCATTCAAACACTGCATATTATTTCAATTTGGTTTGCAAACTACACATGTGATTATAGAAGATACACATATCTATATTATAGTATATTAATGATATCTAATGACAAATAGTACTTATATGTATGTGTACCATTGTGAAATTGTAAATAACACAGCTATACATTGCTTACATCAACAGTTCCTAACATTTGACAAATTAAATGTATACAGTTGAATATATTATATTAAATTAATATTAAAATTAAAATTAAACCATAAACAGTCGGGTCATATAAAAATATATCATCTACATATTTTTATAATATAATATCTAAACTATACATTCATGAAATTAATTAAGTGTTATTATATATAATAATTACTAATACCATTACAATTATTGTTTCATTTGTAAGCTATATATGTACATATAATTAAGGAATATCTGAAGATTCAACTTAAGTTTATGACTTAATCACATAAAATATAAAACCTATGATCCATATATTCATTATATAATAACTTTATTAATTGAAGGATCAAGTTAAGCTAGTAAATATAATAAATAATGAATGATTAGGTATCTATCAAACTGTTCTATTCACTAATTGTATATATGTACAGTCTGGCTCAGAAGTTAAGTCTATGTTTCAATAGAATCCATAGTTTTGAGTATTGATTTTCTTTAGTTTATAGAATTAATAATATCTATGTGTCTATGTCAAGCATTGAAATCAGCTTAAATTTAAATGTTAAATGCTGAACAGTTCTAATATTAGCAATTGAAGTCAACTTAATAATAAGGTGAATTATAATCTGCTTAATAATTTAAGATGCAGAACAGTTCTGATATTAGCAAATACACAATCAAATACCAAATATTGTCTGCTGTTTGGTGGTATGATTCTGATCCTTCTTGTAATGCAATGATGTCAATAAAGAGAAAGTTAAGATAAAGATTTGATGTGGAACCACCAGATGGTTGTGTCATTAAGGAGTGAAGTGAGAAATTGTTTCAAACCAGTAACATCTTTCATAGACACCAAAGTGGTAGACCCAATGAAAGGGGAGATTATATTGATGAAGTAAATGAAGCCATTAGGTACTCAGTCCCTTACAAAGTCAACCAGAAAATTATGCAACAAGCTTAACATACCCAGATCAACTGCACAAAGGATCCTCAAGAAAAATTTGAGTCTGAAACCCTATAAGTAGGTTAAAGTTCAGTATTTGACACCCCAGGATTATGTCAATTGTGTCCATTGTTGTGAACTTATCTCACAAAAATATGACAATGAGAGACTAAGAAGTAAATTAATGTTTTCAGACAAATGTGCTGTGTATCTAACACAAAAGCCCTACAACTTGATAATGTGGTCGAACAAGAATCCCCACTATTGGGAACAATTTTAACAGTTTCAACCCAAGGTAATGATCTGGGCAGCTATGTCCAAAAGGGCTTTAATTTGTCATTGAAGGTTCAGAAGATGCTGATTGCTACCATCAATTTTGGATGAATTTATTCCTGAGCTACAATGACAAGGTCTACTTTACTCATGCCATTTTCAGCAAGATGGTGCACCTTGTCATATGGCAGTAACAACTCAAAATATGTTGAATGTGCACTTTCCAGGCAGATGGGTGGGCAAATTTGGACCAACACCATGGCCTCCAAGAAGCCCAGATCTCACCTCATGTGACAACGCAATGTGGGGAATAATAAAAAGAAGAGTTCGTCAAGAAAAAACAGGCTTCAGTTGCCGAATTAAGAGCATCAGTAAACTTGGCTTTTAAGGAAATCAACAAGGATCTTTTGAAAAAATTCATGCACGCACCTTTGGAAGACTCCATCTGTGCATTGAAAAGCAGGGCGTCCAAGTGGACCCCTATGACCAATAAACCCATTTGTGACACTTGAAACAAAAGGTACTTATGCTATCTATTTAACAA
>JAYRBW010133023.1:0-38127 GCA_036023295.1 Invenusta paracnida
TACACTGACAGTTACAAAGTGTAAATTTTACACTAAAAAGGTGTGTAATATTTTTAACACCTCAAAGTGTAATTAATTACACGTTTGAGGTGTAAAAAATATTACACACCTTTTTGGTGTAAATTATGGATTAATTACACTATTAGGTGTTAAAATTATTACACACCTTTTTGGTGTAAATTTGGGATAAATAACACATTGAGGTGTTAAAATTATTGCACACCTTTGCAGTGAAACTAAAATACACTTCGGTGTTTAAAAATTAGTACACCATTGTAAAATTGTATTCTAAATTATTTTACATTTGTTCACCCAGATAAAATGGTACTCCCATTAGAAAAAAGAATAGAGCAAAATATAATCCTAATATGTGTATATGTAAATTATATAAAAATGGATACAAAATATTATAATGTATATATATATACTAAAATTATATGGATACAAAACGTGAAGATACTGGAGTTAGGTATATGGGGTCCCGGGGGCAGGTACGGCATTTTATTTCAAAGTCTGCGCCCTCACCAATGGGCTGTATACCCGGGAGTAAAACACTAAAATTACGTGGATATGCATACAAAAATAAGGGCTGGGTTTTAAGAATCAAGATTTTAGATAGTTGTGGAGTACCGTAACCCGAATAGGTGGATTAGCGACATCTCCAATTAAAACAGACTCTAGAAAAATCCAAAAAGATTTTATTTGAGATGGGTACTCAATGTTGAACGCCCACATTAATGCAAATTGCATCATTATAGCATCGGAAAAGGTGAGCACTTCGGGGAACAGGAGCCTTTCGGTCGCCATTCGAAAACTATCAGTGGCGATAGTCTCCCCTAAGACCGCAATGGTAGGAGCAATCTGTGATTCCTCAATGTCAGTCAAATCCTTGGGAGTAGCGCAGATTTGGTAGAGCTGTCCCCTAGGGCACAGATACCGTGCCAAAGCCAAGAGAAGCTGCGTCTTCTCATCGACGCCCGGGATGCTTGAAACTGCATGCTGAAAAATAAAATATCTATTAAAACTTACCAGGTTCCGATTACAATATGTTATGATGTATTTTAACATGGCCTAAAACATATTTTGTATACCCCCTTTATATTAATATGTATATAGCATAGAACATGCCCAAGTCAATTAAACAATAAATTTATAGAATCATAAATATAATTAAAAAATAAAAGCGATACTATATAGAACTACATGTATAGAAGTATTCGCGGATTATTACATTATATACACTATAATATAGTAAGAGTATAATACTCTTGTTTCCCGTATATATATAGGTAGCTAGTAATTTACACTCAGACGTCAGACTTGATATTTTCAACTTTATAGAACGTCTAAATAAAGTATGACATTAACTAATGTCATCATTTTTTATGAAATTAACAGATTTAATGGAATAAATATATCAGTATATAAAATCTAAATATATATTATATGTGTGCGTTTTGTGCTATTTAAAAAGACATTTCCTTTCGTTACACTTACTATCTAATTAAAGACAATAAGGATCAGTACTCAATAAAAAAGTGTATGTATATATAATATCATTTGAGACATTTTACTTATGTTAATATCTATTTAACATTTACGCTTAAAAAGGTTAAAATAGAACACATTATAAGGTATAAGTAAGCTGTAGCTGTGCTTCTGTTAAAACAGTATATACATTCATTACATTTAATAAAACTTTTAACAATTTTTAAATAATTAAACCATATTTTTGAGACCGATAATAATCAACATTAAATTCTTCAAATTTAACAAATAGTTTGTGATAATTTTAAAAGCTATTAACAACTTCCTTTTTATATAGAGATGGCAAAAAAGCCTAATTTCCTGCCCTGCATCATTTCTACTAAAAATGTCCTGCTTCTCTTGACCACTTCGCGCTCTTCTTGCGTTACATTTACTCTTCAGCAACTGTTGCCCTCCCATTGTCTTTTTTAATTCCAAGCATTCAGCAACCAACTCAAAACACAAGTAAACTTCAAGTGTCACTCTTTCCCTGCACACCCTTTGACCTCTAGCAGAACTCCCCCCCCCCCGCGAGGTCACTGGTTTCCTCACCGACTCGATGAAAGCGATTATAGTTTAGGGCTGGGCCTACAAAAACAAACGAATAAAATGGGTACTTACAAATGATGCTTTCCCTGAGAAAAAGTTCCTTAACTTCTCGCCACTTTTCTGAAGGAAATCGTCAATGTGGCACAACTTGCCGGACACCAGATTGAGTTCCTGCAGGAGTACCGCTTGCGAATGCATCGACTGCAGGACCGGATACTTATCGATGACGCTTGCCACCGGTGGAAGCTCGTTGGTAATCCATTCGTAGCGGGTTCGGAATGTGAAGCGCATCCTCTCAAGTAATATTGCACACCGAGGTTCTCTACGGGTCATCTCTTCCCGCATTGCTTTTAGATGGCACGCAATCGACCCCTCGTCCTCGCCATTTTCAGACTCGAAAATCACTTTTGTCCTATTGGCCGAACAAAAGCTGACGTTGGCACAGACGTTCGGGTTTGTGACATCAGGGATCGAAATTTGTTTCCTAAAATGTATTCATGTTTACAATACATATAAATAACACAAGGATTTGTAATATGGCAATCATAAAAAAACTGAAATATACAGATAAACCTACTTATTGTTGATAAGTTTTTTATTAGGTGGCAATTTCCGGCGCTCATTCTTAAACTTGTTTAGGAGAGCAATTCGCCAGGAATGGTGTCCTCCAATTACGCTGTCTTCCAAAAACGGGTACCGCCCCACAAGCTTGTCCAGCATGGCATCAATAACACTAGGCAATGGATATCTGAAAAAAAAATGGTCAGGATGTCAGCTAAAATTTGTTATACGTACAGGGCTCCTACGCTCTCCATGCTTAACAATTTAAAAACCTTACAAAATATTTAGGCCCACCCTCATGTTAAAATTAATAGATTTAGTAGATGCAGAATGAATTGAATCTGCAACGGATTCTCTATTTAAATTTATACTATAATTTGGAGGGGGGTGTTGCACATACAATACGTGTTGGTTATTATTATAGAAAACTATTGTAAACAAACTTTACAAGTTTTCCATAATATTTAAAAAACAAGAGATTCTATCTCTTTAATAATTTAAGGACATGAAGATATTATAAGTTAAAAATATGTCAGTAAAAAAGTATTTCTAAAAAAAATGATTTGCAATAGTTTTCCGTATTATAACGACAATATACATTATGTACATTGTCTGGTTGTAGTACCTAATAGTATATATAAACAGGCAGCCAAACAGATTTTAAAATTTTCGGAAATAACATTATCCTGCACGAGTTTACACTACCCACCAGGACTTTACGGGGTATTTAGACTACGCTCACAGCGAAGTATATAAATATGCGGGAAAATTTTCAAGTTTTATTACCTAAAATGCATATAAATGGGTGTTTAGATATATCCTATAGTACTAGTGTAGGAAAACCTGTAGTGTAACCTTTTATAAGATGCAATTTTCAAAATTATAATTTTAAGATCAATATATTAATCTAATTATTTCAGAAATTAAGCACACAAAGAAATAATTGTTCATAAAGAAAAACCTGAGTAGGACATAATACAATGAGAGATAATACTAGGACTGCAATTTTGGCCATGAAATAAATAAATAAACACTTACTTTGTCTTCAATGCAATCTCTGTGAAAATTGAGTTCAAAATCGACAAACGTATAATAGATGGAGGAAGCCCGTTTGCATTATCCAAAAATGTCACAACTGCTGGCTTAAATTGGGGCAATTCGCACTCAATATGGCGCCGCGAAAACAAAAATGTCCTGGATGTTTTTTGAGGGTCCTCAGAAATACTGAAGTAAAACGAAAAAAAAAATAATAAAAAGTATAAGTACAGTAAAATAAAATATAAACCCACAACACTTCTAAAAGTGTAATACATGTTTTAAAAATCAATTATATAAATCCGTTATGTATAGAATTATAAAGCCAACTTAATTTTTAACGTGTCGGTGCTTCCCACTGAATATAATATTTTGCGCAACATATTTCAATAAATATAGCAAACTGCCACTTCAAAATAATTTAAACAGATAACGCCATAAAAGGTGATATAACTTTATATAAAAAATATATAAAATTATATATATATTTCACTATAATATATAAATACATTGGCAAACAGCTATCTAATGTCACTTTAATATAGGAAACAAATATTAATTATATTCAATATTATGTATAAAAATCAAGTTAACATTGACAAATTAATGTCATTATATGTATATATAATTAATAAGTTTCCATAAAATTAATATGCAATCCACTTACACGAAACTCGTGTCCGGTTTCTTGTCCCGGGGGCAGGTACGCTGTCTTGTTAAGTCTGCGCCCTCACCCATGGGCTGTGTACCCGGGAATAAAATACTCGATTTAGTTGCAGAAAGCACTGGTTTGTCACTAAATAAATGGAAATAAGAAACGAAAAGTAATAACTCAAATCAAAATATTATATATGTTCATATTCAATTACTTACGACAATGGGTTGAAGCTATAAGAAGTACTAGATGTACTTGGGACATTGTGTTTGGTCCTTAAGACGGACAGGTGTTGGTCTCTGAAATTAAACGTAATAATAATGTCTTCGTTATAATAATTGTATTCATACAATTCATATTCTAATTATACCACTAAAAATACTTATGTTGGCGTTTATCGTATTCTTTGCGATGTTAAAACGAGATGTTAAAACTCGTATTAAAAAAATGTAAATCCGATTTTATTAAATGTAACCCAAATAATGCAATGTTTGCACACTTTGCAAATACCGGCTATTCAATTGACTTTAAATCGACCTATTTTAATTTGACCGTAATAATAATCTGGAAATTATAAAAATGTAATAATTGCCGCCACAATTTCATTATATTGCAAATAAAGTGGTGTGACATGTTATAATTATTATAAAACCATATTATTTAGTTATTTATACGTTCTATATTTTTAATAACTAGCAGCAAATAACATGATATAATTCTAAAAGTGTATAAATATGATATAATTCTAAAAGTGTATAAATATGATTTATTTCTGAACATAAATCTTGTCTATCGAACATTTTCGTATGCATTTGAATACTTTATGATATATATTATTTCACAATTTATTTCAATAAATAAAGTCAATTACCACTTCAAAACAATTTAAAGAGATAATGATATGGCAAACATAGCATATCAGATATTGAAAATATAACGAGAAATCTAAAATCTCTTTAATATATAATATCAAAATTAACATTTATGAATAAAAGTGAAGTTAACATTGACAAAGTACTTGTCATTATATCAATATATAATTAATAAGAGTAATACATAGTATATTCAGTTGCACGAAGCAGTGGTTTCACAATAAATAAATGGAAATAAAAAACGATAAATATTAACTCAAATCAAAATATGTTTATCACATTTAATTACTTACGAAAATGGGTTGTTAGATTTCGAACTCGGTATCGATGTACAAACAGGGGACGATGTTGCTCGAAAAAGGTGACAATCTCTGAAATTAAAATAAATAAACGTAATAGTTGTAAAAATGTTAATTGAACTTTAAAAATAGTTACTTTTTTTACCTAATATAAGTACTTAGATACAATGACTGTCATTCCATTATGCTCATACATTGATAGTGGATGATGATCTGCAAGATCTTCTACTTTTAGAATGACATATTGCTGATCTTCTGCAACACTAAATGCTTGTATACGCGATATGTAACAACGCGTTTTGAGTACCTTACAACGCAACAGAATAGTAGCACTGCATTTATATACCCCAAGTATAATACCAAAAAGAGGGAAATTGTTCGCTCGTCCAAGGAGAACACATGATCGTTTGGAGTACTGCATGGTATTTATTTTAACAGAATTGGCAGTCGTAACCTCTGCGGCAGTTGTCAGTGTGACAAGATGATTACTAATAATCTCTGGAAGGCTAACAAGCTTTACCTGCTTGGGACGCTGCAAGGAACATTCCTCAGTTATGAAATTTGGAGATATTCTTTCATATGCCGTTTTCAACTGATACTTTCTTGCCATAGTATGTTGAACATTTTTGAAGTTCATTGAAGCAGCTGCATTTCTTTTGTTGATTTGGTGAACTGCCTCATTTCGCATGCATGCCACAAGACTAAGAACACTATATTTCTTTGTCAACTGCGGATAATGGAGGCTCCAGTGCTGTTTTGGAAGTACATTTTTCGCAGGAAACGCGGTACAAAAAGCACTGAGATGGTCGTCACAAATTTTTTGGAAATTTGGAAATTCAGATGTCTTCAGACGAGAGCAGAGAGTTCTATCAGTAACTTGCCTAAGCAGTACCCATACATTCCAAACGGCATCATCTTGAGGAAAATAATGGTCAAATAACAAACCGAAAAAACGGAGCATACACCAAGTTTGAGAAGCCTTTCCACGTACTTTCTTATTTGCACCAATAATTGGTGCTGGGCGATCAGCTTTATCTCTACCCATAAAAGGAAATGATTTTATGCGTTGATTGATTTCTTCGAGGGTGACAAATCTTTGGGCAATAGCATATTGAAGAATTAAAGACATCTCATATGGAGCAAATCCCTCGAGGATATCGTGCATAACATCTGGTGGCAAACTATGAACAGAGTGAAAATTATTGATCTTTTCATGAAGCGGAGACTGTCTCGCAATCCCATACACCGACTGGAGACCAGGATTTTCAATTACTTTTCGAAGATTAATGTCATGGCTCAACTGAGACCGCATTTCACAGGACGATCCTGAAAGGACTGTCTTTAGATCTTTTTTCATAACATGACAAAATCGACTTGGACGATGAGTAGAAAACCCTTCAATAAACCCACCAATTGCATGGGATGCTAAATTGTCAGCTAAAAAATACAAAAATTCAACTTTTCTTATACGTCCATCAATTTCTATGCCATCCCGTTGAACAATTTTCCAATCAGCAAGAAATGCATCAAGAATTTTTGCTAGTCCATGCTTTTTAACTAAACTCGATTTGCATAAGAGCACAAGATTCTGGTGTTTCGTACTACTTCTGAATCGCTTCCGAATATTTATGATTGAAAAATAAAGTCCAAATGTTTTGTGGGTAGATTGAGAGGAAGCACGCAGCGGATTTTGATTAGTTCCGAAATCGTCACAGTAAAAAATAACGTTAATGGTATCTGGATCATTTGGGAAAGTACTATGGTTACGAAAGTATTCCCCATGAACAAATTCATTCATTGTGTCACATTCTCCTCTTAATTCTTCTGTCATCTCATCAGCCATTGTATTCATTTCTTGCTGAATGCACTGAAGATTTAAATAATGCTTCAGATTTGCTATAAACGGTACATATGAATACGTATCCCTTTCAATACAAATTGAAACAGGCTTAACATAAAACAACTTCTCTTCCAGTATAGTCTCAAAGCGATTTTGATTGTTACATAAACGAATTGATTCTGACAAAGCTGTACTCACTGGTTCAAGCATGCATAGATCATCTAATATTTCCCTCATTACTGATTCAGGAACACACCGCTTGGATGTGTACTTCAATTTAAACTTCGCAATAAACATGTCGGTTGAATCTATATCATGACGTGTTTCTTCTGTTAGTTCTGGCGCGATAACTATTGCTGGTTGCACAAATGATTGTGGTTCATCAATCTGTATTGTTTCTTCAGCAATGTGATTTGAAATAGGGTGTTTTTCAATTACAACTTTATGTTTCCTAAACATATGTACAGTCAGTGAGCTATAAAGTTGGAAATCCTGAAAGCATGAACTGCATCGATGTTTGTTGGTAAAGTGGTTAAAATTAACGTGACTGCGCAACTTCTTCTCGTTTGTACATTTGTAATGACAATGTGGGCACGCAAAAACTGGTAAACCACTGAAACAAGAACACTATTTGTTAATAACGATTATAAAGTGTGTCCAAATGAATTTTACGATTATTTTATGGAACTTTTAGGAATACAATTATGAATTCATGGAGTTATGAGAGAATTTCATTAGGTTTATGATCAGTCATTTGCTGAGAGTACAAATACAGATTCAGTTTTTATTATACACCAGGGTTCGTACACCATTTGGACTATTGAAAAGCAGTACCATCAAAAAATATTTATTAAAATATTGGCAAACTGTACCGACATATAAATTCGAGCTAATTGTAATTGCTTAAGAATACTTCATGTGATCTATTCCTAGAGATAAATAAAACTTTCATACCATGTTTACAATTTTTTAATGAAAATATCCTTTGTTCAGTAATGACAAGGTTTATCAAGTTGATTTTTTTAGAAGAGCCTACTACATTATCAGGCTTCCCTAATACTAATATAAAGTCAAATGTCATATTTGGTAGATAATCTGAGTTGAAAGAGATTGCATTTTTTAAATTTCTTAACTAATTTTAGGAAAATTTAAATATCTTTTTCTTCATTTGGCTAAATTTTAGGAACAATCAATCACAGGCCTGTAGGTACTTTAGTGAGATCATCAAATAAAACAAATAGTGTTAATTAAAAAACAGTCTTACCCCAATTCATCCGGTTGAAAATCATCTACTGCCATATTGGTAAAATTTGCCTCATTACGATCTGAAGTAGTGGTTACTGCAGAGAGACTTGTTTGGAAATGTTCAACGTCTGAAAAAATACAATTAAAAAGAATGGTAAAGTAATTACAGAAAAGTATCTATTAAAATGAGATGTGTAAGAAAAATGAGACCATATAACAAAAGTTGAGTCTATGACTGTGAAAAGAAAGGCAGTATTTGGTTGCGGGGGGAAATACAGGTTCTAAAAAGTATTTATACTATCAGACTTCCAATAAGCCAGACTACAACCAATAAAACATTAAAAAAATCCAATACTTTCTAGTATAAAATGCAGCATGCTTAGGACATGATAACTTAAGGTAGTAAATCATGCCTGTGGAACATGCTAAATCATCAGAGGCATAAAATAAAATACTATTATTAGTTGTAATAATTACAATTGTAAATAATTTATCAGTTACCTGTCAGTGTCTTCATAATAATGACTTCTTCATCATTAAGCAAATTCTGAAGTATGTCATCATCATCAATGAAGATGCCATCTTTAAAACGAATTACAAATTTTCCTGATGAACCGATCTTTACATTTGCTAAATATAGAAGATAAAAATATTTTTAAAAACAATGTTGCTGGAAAAAACTATACCTAATAGTCATAAAAACAATGAACATTCACAATATATTATCTATGATAGAGGGTAGAAAAGATAAATGATAAAAAGGGTAAATAATTTGACTGTAGAAAAGGTAAATGATTTTGTTTAGATTAAATTATTAGAATTATATTATCAGATTGTCATATACATAGGCATATATTATATTAATTAGCTTATAAGAAACTAGACAGGTCTAAACAAATTGCTTAGTCATTGCACATAGCATTTAATAGGTACTAAGTTATTAATATTCATAAGCATTAATTTTTAATTAATACAATTAAATTTTTTAATTGTTGGTTAAAAATCTGTATGATAGTCAATATTTGTACTGTAAAAAATACACATAAAACGAATTTTGAACATAATAAAATGAAAAATACTGACAATATACAACTATATGTATACTATAAAGCATGGTTTTTGAAAATTCACTATATTGTACACTGTAACAACATAAGAAGTACTCATGTTTTATACTTTTAGATTTCATTGAACAATTTGAATTTGTATACCACTCTGAAGCATTGCTCACTTAATAAACAATTTAATTATGGTTAATTAATTTTTATGCAATGCTAATTTTAAATTGAAAACAATATAGATCAGAATAGTTTAAACATTTATAAATTATTTAAACAGAATTCCTATAAAGTTATGCATAAAGCTAAAAACAAATAATTGATTTTGAACTACCAAGATAGACATACTGATAATAAATATACAAATAATAATGAGAAGATAACATTAACTTAAGTAAGTAAAGCAAAGGATGGTCTATGGGTAGTGATTGCAACATCTGTAAGCAATAGCTCAGAGAATAAGAAAAATGTCAAAGAAGCTAATATTAAATGGACCAATTGTAAGCAAAAAAACCAAGCAAAAGGCTGTCGTTTGAGAAGGAAAATCACAAAAAGTGGAATGGAAAAAATTGGCTGATGAAGCACAGATGATGAGATGTTGGCCATTATTGGGAAAGAGAATGTGGAAGGGATTGGAGTGGGAGTAGACATAGCTGCCACTATTCAAATGTCCCCACCTGAGATGGACGAGTTACAGGCACAGCAGATACCATTAACTCCAACCACTATAAAGGTCAAGGATAGTTCTGCAACTACTTCCACTGGTCATACTCCTAGTTTGAATTCACTGTGGTCTACTTCTATGGATCAAGACAAGGATTTCTGGGAAAGAATAATCGAAATCAAGGAGGACAACCTGAAAGTTCAAACTAGAATTGCAAATTCAGTTGAAAAATTACTTGAGTTGAAAAGGGTAATAATAATTAATTTAAACATCATATACTGTTGTTTAATTGTAACTTCCTTTTTTTTCAGCTCAAGTATGCAGATCAAAGAATTTACATTTATGTGTACTCATTTCTATAATTTTAATATAATTTCATAAACATTGTACAAAATATATCATATCATGTAGCTACTGTTTTCATTGATTTTATTCTATTTTGCTTTGAAACATATGATATGGGATTTTAAAAGTAATGTAGTTAAAATATGTTTAATACTCTTTTATGAAAATATTTGATTTGCATTAGTTTACAAAATTGCTTACTATATTTATAGTTATTAAAAGTTAAATGTTTGGCTAATGTGTGTGTATAATGTCAACCTACAGAATAGTTTTAGGACAATTTGGTAAATATTATCAAATGGAATTTCATCAAATTATATGGTAAACATTTGCTGTTCATATGCTTGAAGAGAAAATAATACTTTAACAGCTAAATTTATATAATGACAGGTCTTAATGCTATTCATGGAATGAATTAGCGGGTTTAATTAAAAACACTATTAAATATTTCTTTAAACATATTTGTGAAATAGAACTAATTAACACTATTTAAAATAATTTTATGATAATTTTAAAGAAAAAAAATGATCAAAGATAATAATTAATTCAAGATATTTTGTGAAACAGCATTCAATTAAATTAGTTTTAAAATATACTTATAATCATTTTAATGTTAAAATAAATCTTAAAATGATGTGAAATTAGACCCAGGGTCATCAAATTGCTTTAAACCACTGTTGATTTCAAAGTATAGCGGTTAATACATGGTTTAAAATGGATGAAGTTAACAACAGAAAAACTAATTTTATCTAACATATTCACACATTTCAACTGAGTGGTTATAGACTGGATAATGAAAATTTCAACCAAGCCATAGACAGCCAATAATCATTGCAATTGGAGTCAACCCAACTGCTACATTGAAATGGCCTATTTGTATTGTTATCTATTTTGCATTTTGGAAAGCTTTTTATAATATAAATAAAAACAACTTAAATAATAAGTATATCATTATAATTTATACTAGTATTATAATATGTAAATGAAATTATTTATGGAATACCTTTTTAAGTTATTTAAGTTAAAATTCTTAAAATAATATATTTGTTAATTTAAATTTATATTAACTAAATACAAAAGATGGGTTTTGGGGTACCAAATCTAAACTTTCAAATGATTTTTAGAAAGAAAAAAAAACTCCCTAAATTTTCCCTTGGCCTGATTATTCATCCATTTTTAAATTTACCTGTGTCCTAATAAAAATATCTTTACTTTAATAGATATCATGTAATTCATCATAAATAAATGTAAGAGCACTGGTCTAGTGGTAAGAGCATTGTATTCACAATCCAGTGAACCCGAGTTCAAACTTGGCTAGGTACTCTTGGAAATAGAAAGCTATAAAGTGCTTCAGATAATAAACATTAATTACATATTTACATTAGTCTTTTACAATTAAAAAAAAATAAGATTTTTGGGTTATCAATAAGCAATGATAATTTTGACCCTCAGAATAGCTTGCTCTTTTGGAGATGTTTTTTATTAGCCTATAGTATAGGAAATCAATCTTCCTACATAGAAAATTATACACTACAATACTGAAATCATCCTTACTTGTTATTATATACAATTTTTTTAAATAAGAGATGCTAAATTCCAGGATTGGCTAATATGTAATAATAATTTCAATAACATACCTATTTACTCTGACTATATTAATAAACAAAATAGAGTATTTTTTATATAGCTTTAGTTTTATTATCACAAATTATTGGTGACAATTTGACCAATTATAAACCAAACAAACCCTTTCTGGCTGCTAAACAATCGACTGGCATGGCTGCCAGCCAGGGAAAGAGGAAACTAATAAGGGTTCAAACCAGGCTTCAAACTCACACTCATGGACTGCCAGTCCAACACCCTTACTGCTAGGCTACTCCATCCCCAAGATTAAGAAACAGATGGTCATAGTCATGGCTTAACATATTTGAAATCACAATATATGTAGCTTCTGTGGCATTTATATTAAAGGTATATACTGATCAAAAAAGCAGTTAATTAAAAGAATTTCATATTAAAGTGTATGTATACTTTTCAGCCTCTATTGTTTACCCCCTCTCTTAGATTGTTCAGTTCAAAAATGGAATATTACTTTTTTTAGAATTATTGAATTATCTCTTTTTCTTTTTAAAATTGGGTAAGAAATGAAAAAGTTATTAACATTTAAATAAAATTATTTGACCATATTTAATCATTTTAGATACAACTTTCAAATACAATTTGTGATCATTTCCCTTTAAAAATAAGCTTAGAAATTGCAATTTTTAATTTTATTAAAAAAAAACTATTTAATCTGTTTATATGACAGTATTTTACTTACATTTGACTTTATATAGAAGGTAATATGATATACTAACTAAAAGTAAATAATATATAGAACTATGGGCATTTATAACAATTTTATTAATTTTTTGAAAATATTGATTTTTTGACTTTAAAAAAAAACTCACTTACTTTATAGGGGTGAACTATACATAAAAAGTGACTACATATTCTTTTTTCTTACATTTTTTTTTACATATACTTATATTAGTATTACTTCAGGATTTTTTTCTACATAAAATTTTATAAGGGTTTGAAATTATTTTTCAATATACAAACTATTAGAATTATTAAAAAGAAATGTACATTTTTATATAATATTTTAAAATGTCTAGAATCTTTTTATATATTCTAATTTTGTGTATAAATAGCTTTAGTCATGGAACAATAGGCTCAAAAGTATGTATATCATTTTGGAAAATCATCACAAAATGATTATTATATCATTTTGAAATTTAAAATATTTATATATTGTACTATAGTTTATATCATTAGAAATAGCATTAAAAGTTCTATGGAATGTATTATTGACATTTAAATAAATATATATATTTTTCTTTTTTCACTTTTAGCCAAATTTTTGAATTTAATTATCTTCAATTCTAAACACTCTACCTCTCTCCTTATATACACCAAAATGCTCTTTATCTACTTCACAGCAATGTTGTAGTTTAGGGTTATAAATTATTTAGCACTTTTTCAGTATTATAAAATAACATCCTGTTAAAATTTATTTATAAAATTAAATTATTCTTATGGATAAACTAACAAAAAAACCACATAGTAATCCAAAAATATTATTATAAAGTTTGCAGCCACTGAGCAGCTGCAAATCCCCTATTGATTTGCATAAATGAACTTAGCCACATGAACTTAGAATCCTGTAATCTCAAATAAACATCCCGCCAATTGCCAAATAATTTAGGACTGTAAACTACAACATTGCCCTACTTCCCTCCCTTGTCTGCATTAATTAACATATTAAATCTACTGAATCAACTTCATGTATTACTTTATTTATACAAGGTATAAGTGCACTGAGCACTTTTATAAAATATAACATTGCAGCATGATAAATGCATAGTTATAACTTATGGATACCGATAAATATATATTTAATGTCAATGATATTGTACATAATATTTATTATAGTATAAGTATAATATATACTAAAATATTCCATATTTATTAATTACCATATAGTTAGGTATAAGTTCAGTTGGATTTTGTAAGTTTTGATTTAAACAAAATATACATAACTATCAGGTGTAAAATTTGTAGAGAATTCCAAATCTGTTTTTAATATTTCATTTGATTAATTAAATAATAAAAAAGTTATGGCCAATTTACAAACAAAAAGGGTGATATTTGCATTATTTAAGGGTAAATTTCAATAGGGACTCTGTGATAATTTCTGTCTTAAATGTACAATATAGTCATATTCATAAATAGTATAGAATTAAATTTCTAGACTATTAAAATGACATCTTAAAATAATCTAAAAACTAAGCATTTCATCAAATAATAATTAAAAAAAACTGTAAAATTCTGAAAGAATTTAATATAGTAAATTTAGACTCAAATTCTTTTTGAAAAAAACCTTACTGAAAAGCAAAATTGAATAAAATAAACTAACAGTAACATTGAAATAAAGTGCGTAGTGAAAATCTAGACAACGTACCTTTTGTCAAAAATTCTTCGAGGGTTGTTGTTGAGGTCACATTAACAACCCTAGTGAAAATAGTAGCAGGAAAGGCAGCTATCTTAATCAACGGCATTTTCCGCGCAAATTTAAAGAAAAGGAATACTTAAAATGAAAACGGAATTAGGTTATATTAAAACAATATTTATTTTAATTCAAACGAAGAGTGCTGAGGGTGACAAAATTATCGAGCTACGACCGGGACATGATTGAACCCAATCAATTGGACAATTTGAACCCAATCAATTTTTTGTTAATATTCCAATCTCTACTCGTAAATGTGTTCGCACTTCGATTGTATTCAATTATTTTGTGTATCTGTCTAATCATATTTAATTTAATAAAGTTATTAATAAAAAAACATCAACTGGTTTGTTTTTGCTGTCATTATCCAGAGTCTGATTCTGGGTCACATCTATGTGGTTAACTTCCATAGTGGGTAGTCCTTCAGGGTACCCCAGCTGTTGACAGACTCCGTGAACTCTGAAAATATATCATGACAGGACAAGAACAGTATTGTAAAAGCGCGCGTTTGTTGCCTTTCATTCTACGCTTTCAACTACTCCTACTCAACGTTATTCAGTATGTCATACATTATCTTATACGTTTTGACTCTCTATATTTATCTCGACTTCTTATTTAGCCTTATATATCTGGGCTAACTTTAGGAAACGACCCAGTTTATCCATAGAATTAAGTATATGGGATTTATAACAATTACATGTAGAATAACTCTTCCCTAAAGATATGCTAAAAAATAACCTAAGCACCTAAATGATTCCCTATCGGTATGCTAAAAATAGCCTAAACTCCTAAATTAGTCCCTAAAGGTATGCTAAAAATAACCTAAACTCCTAAATTATTCCCTAAAAGTATGCTAAAAATACCCTAAACTCATAAAAATATTCTGGTAATTTTGGTGGCGTTAGAATAGCCTGCTTGTACACTCTCGTAATATATTTTAGTACATTCATAAGGCGTAGATTATTTTCAAATTTGTGCCAACCATTTGGTGGAACTTTCTAATTATTCTACTATCAACGGCGTAATCCAATATATATGTAGGTAAAATAGTCCTAAGTCCAATATATTGGTAAAATCAATTTTCTCGCCATCAAAGTCCATAATACGACCTATTGTTCTGCCAACTTATAATTGTGTGCTTGAAGAACATTAAGAAGCAGATGACCCTTGCCCCGGCAATGTTTGGGAAAAAACAGTCTGTCTTAATAAATGATCAGACTGAGGTGGTTGAGGTTGTGGTGGTGAACTTTGGGGTAATACAGTTGCTTGTTCCTCCAATTTCAAATGATCAAGTATTGAGTATTAAGCGATTGTGTACCCATATCTTAACCCGCTTTGAACATAATTTGCGTAATTGTTATTACTAAGCAGGGTCGATGATGATCCATTCTTGTAAATAGAGAGGTTATTACTGGCGATGATTTTATTTCCTCCATCAAGTCATCAATAACGACAACATCAAACGGCTTGATGAGAGGTATTGTTTCAGATGTAGGAACGCCATCGTACTAATTAAGTAATCTGCCTTTCCAAAACGACCGGGGCTTGTACTGTGATCCACTGAACCAGTGAATGTGTAGGAGTTGCTTGTCAAATAGTTTTGTCAAGATTCCGAAGTAAATTATCAACAAAGGTTGTTTTCCCCGACATGGTCGGCCCACCACCATCTTGCTGGCATTATGACGTAGGCTTAAATCCTTCTCTCTTGTAGGCAAGTATTGATAATTTTATATTTATAGACATTTCATGCCTATAATAAACATGAAGAATCATGTAGACTAACTCAGCCATGTCTGATACCGGGACCATGTGGGAACAAAAGCGATAACGGGAAAACATAGATGAGGAGGTAGAGGATGAGTCACAAGTTGAAAATGTCAAGAATGTGGATAACAAATTACAACGCTATAAGGATGTTGCAAAGCTGGATATCAAACAATCATATTTAATAAAATATATTCTGGAGAACATGGAAAAGACGAGACAAACCAGACTTCCCTCGCCGACATTGAAAAATATGTCAAGCATAGGATGTTGGAGACTCTTAATTTTCTGGATAAATGCAATAAGGACGATGCCTTGGAGCTTCTTTGCACACGCTTTGTTGAATTGAAAAATCTAGGCAGTAACCGCGCTACTATATAGGATCTACTTTGGAGGAGGCAATCAGAGGAATCTGGTGGATCTGGAAAAACTATAAGGTGCACGAAGCTGTTGGCGAAATAACTAGAACATAGGTGGGTGATGATGAAGAGGAGGACAGCTATACATCTGACAAGGAGAATTAATGGATATAAACATAAAAAGGATATATTTAGGTCTGGTTACTTAAGAAATCGCCAGAAATAACAAATTATCATTACTACCATTTTGCACTGCACAGGAGTAGACTGATAATAATAATAATATATTTATTTACCACAAATACATCAAATATAAGTAGGTACATCAAATTCCGAGAATAATACATCATATTAGTTCTATATACTCATGATAACATAAAATACTGTCTTAAGTACATAATGTGTAGTATTAGAATTTGATAGTTGTGTTACAAAATAAATGACAACAAATTATAATGTATGATGATGGTATGTGTGGTAAGGTAGCACATAGGAGGCACATGCCTATCTAGTTGTACTACCTTGGGTAGATTTGGAGTATTGTATATGTTTTAGTTAAATTTGGAGATTTTGAATTTTATTAATTATATTCACGATATAATCGCGATAGTGATAGAGATACAGTTGATGTTTACTTTAACAATGTACTTAACATGTCAAAAGAATTTATGCCATAACAAAATCTACCCACTACTCGTAGTAATATCGTTGATTTCTTGACTAATCTTCATATGCTGTTTGAAGAATGGAGATCATCACCAAACATGCAGAGAATTGAAAATGATACCTATGACATTATAAGAGCCAGAGGAATAAATGAGGAGCGCGCTTTTCGTTACTATGCAAATATATATCACGTGCCGCGATAGATACACAGAACTGCCCCATCCCTCTAACTTTGTCCGATACAACGGAATCATGATATGATTCCGTTGTAAACGTTCACAATTCTGTGAGACATTCTACATGTGTTATATCAAAATATATGTATTCATGGATAAACTTGGAATTTTTACTTTGGTGCCGCCTGGGTACATAGGGCTTTCTAGCATAATTTTAGGAGTTTAGGATATTTTTAGCATACTTTTAGGAGTTTAGGGTATTTTAGCATACTTTTATGGTATAATTTAGGAGTTTAGGCTATTTTTAGCATACATTTGGGGAATAATTTAGGAGTTTAGGCTATTTTTAGTATACCTTTAGGAAATAATTTAGGAGTTTAGAGCTTTATCTATGACAAGAATCAGATGTACTAAACAACATATGGAGGACGCCGTGGGTGATTTGAACGCATGGGGTGAAAATTACATAGACTTTTAAAATGCCTCACAAATGCAGCTAAAGCCATATATTCGTCATTTTTTTAATAACAACCTATAAAACATAGTGGGTCTGTGTCTACAAATTTTCAAAACAATTCACGAATGCAGCTAAAGCCATATATTCTTCAATTTTTGGATAATAACCCATAAATATAGTGTCTACAAATTTTCACAACTATTATCATCTATAATATCGTATTGTGATTCTACGACAAATTGTCGAGAGATACTTATATTAATGTACTATGTGCTCATTTGAGCCATCCTATCAATGTGTCTGACTATGGCTATGTTATTTACTGGTATATTTGAGATTTTTAACTATTCTACACTAGGACTTCAAGTATCCGAAACAATTGTGAAAGGACAATGATATTGCTCCTCTGTTTAATGTAAACGTTCACAACAATAGTAGTCAGAAATCCTACTTGTACTTGTTATAAATCAAATATACTTATTTCTATGGATAAACTCGATATTTTTTTATCCTGACCCGGGTGTATAAGGCTAAATAAGAAAGGCAACAAACGCGCGTGTTTACTTAATACTATTCCTGTCCTGTCATGAGATAGCCAGAATGCACGGAGTCTGTCAATAGCTGGGGTGCACGAGAAGGGTGCACGGATGAGGGGTGCATGATCAGAGTGCACGGTCAGAATGCAAGGCCAGGAGGGATGCGTGTAGTGACTCCTTCCCTACTACTTTTTTTCCCCCAGATTCCAACTAATGTCAAACTATATCTTATTAGGTACAGTTATATATTTTGTATCGTAATAACCATATCTTTTATGAAAGTATAATTTTTCTATTTTAAAATATACACTTCTTTGAAGTGTCATATTTTATTTCTACGAATGTTTACAATTCTAAGTGTAATATCATACATAGTATAACTTTTACACTTTCAAAGTGTAAGTATAAATAATTTACACTTTAAAGAGTTTCAGTTTTACACTTTTATGGTGTAATCTCATTAATAAATTATACTTTCAAGTGTAAAAAGCAATATGAACACCTAGATGGTGTAAAATATATAACATTTACACGCATAAAGTGTTAATTTTACACCATAAATGTAACTGTGTAAGTATATATCGCTATAGTCCATACAAATTCTGAATATTCATAATTAACACATTAAAATAGTGCAGTATATTAAATTGTTGAATTTGATTACTATATGCCAAATTTAAATCCCGTATGTCACATTTGATTACCTTATTTCCAAATTTGCTTACCACTAAAAATTTGATTTCAGATTTGATGTACGTATGTCGAAATTGACCTTATTTACACATATTTTGATGTCCACTAAAATTTTGAATTCATATTTAATGTGGTTATGCCAAATTTGATCTGTTGTTTGTCCAAATTTGATCAAGAAACCCTATGTAAGAAAACTATATATTTTTTCAATTTCTTTAATACAATCTGTAGAATATATAATAATTTGGAGAATATTGCTTAAAACAACACTTTTAGTGATATCATCATTATTTGCAGAAATTTCTAAATTGATTGATTTAAATTTCTATTGATTGTATTAAAGAAATTAATATACATGAATATGTATAGTTTTCGTGCATCATGTTATATTAACATTACATTTATAATAATACCTTTACAATGTTTAATAGTTTTAAATTAATTTGTCTGCCAAAATTTCATCCAACTATAATTCCTGAATAATAAATGAATGTATCTTTTTACAATTACAGGAATTTATTTAATTATCATTTATTTAATGAATGTTACAATTTCTTCCAAAAACAATAGAAATTAATATTATGTAAATTTGTTCAAAAAATAGATGATTCATTAAAATGCTTTAATTCTATAATACTGATTTCAATTAAGTCAAATTTAGCATATATTGTTAACCATAATTAATTCGATCACATTTAATTTATGATATAAAAAGAAACAATATGTACGAGTATATCTTAAGCAATAAACTGCAAAGATAAACTGTGTTGAAAGTTAATCTAAAATATACAATTATAAAGGTGTATATTTTAGATAAAGGTGTATTATGAGGAAATTAAGGTAGTACACATGGACGACGCACGAACCGTTCAAATATTTAGGGGGTTAATAAGTGCAAAAAATATGTCAATTATATACACTGAAAACGGTAAGTTCACCGAAGAATATCTGCTTTAAGAAGTGTTGATTTCTTTAGAAAATATGTTATACTTTCTTTTACGATTTAAATAAGATTCCAAATTATTTACTGGAAATTGTCAAATAAAAAAATGTCAGTAAGTTAGTCCTTAGTATAATATAAAACGATATCTAAGCAGAAGTGTTATAAGCGCAACAAATAGCATTAAAAATATTAATTTTATAATTTTTGGTATAATTGAGAGCAGCACATCAAAAACACAATAAAAATTGTGTTGACATTGTGAATTTTTATAAAAATTTAAAAGAACATTAAATATAAATTATAAATATGTCTAAACGAAAGTTTCTATATAGTCCGGCAGTGAAATGGCGATTTCGCCCCTTACCCAAAATTTCCGGATATAGTTTTTTTCTCTGCTGATTATTGTTGTATAGGACCCCTGTAATGATATCCAGGGTGATGTGAAGTTCTCACCCTTGGGCAAATTGAAATATTGACATTTGAAGTTAGGTATACTCCACTAAGATTGGCGGACTTCACTGAACATATATTAATTCATATCTATATATCATATATCAATTGTAAAAACTGTCAGAAGTCACTATTTCAACAACCAATCAAAAATGCTCTAAACAAATTTCAAATAATAGATTATATAGATATTATAGATTATAATAATATATTTTAAATAGAAATATTATATATAAAAGAAAATTTTTATTAAATGTATTTGTTTTGTAACACTTTATTATTTTTTTATTTAACGTTTATTACTACTAATTAATTCGATTTCTCAATTAATATTGGAGTGATAGCAACATAAATATCTGTTTTATAATGCTTACATGGATTCTAATTGATATTTAAAAAATGTTAATATACTTAGACTAGATAAAGTGAAATTCGAGACAAAGTTTTTCTGGCAACAAATTCCTTTAAGCTATGGCGGAATGTACTTCAATAACACCAGTTATGCAAAATAGAAAGAAAATTAAAATACATAATATTATATATTCTAATATTCCAATACAGAAGTAGTAATATAAACTGGATATCATTTTTAGAAGTCTAACTATAGTATCTATATATATATATCGTCATCTCTGCCAGAATCTTACATTCTATCTAGCTTGGTTCACATAACATAAACTCATATTCTTGCAAAAAAAGTGACGAGTTGATCTTTTATGATTCACTCTGCACATTTAATTATCAAAAGAGAAAAGATATTTAACAATGGAAGCTAAAATTCTCCTGTAGGGTCGTATAAAATGTGTCTTTATTGTATTAAATACGTTTTATGCTGTCAGATATACTGTCAGGTGTGTATATTGATTTTCTAAAAAGAGGATAAAAACGCAAACAAAGTCATTGCTTTATAAAAAAACTAATATTTCCGTAAATAAGGACATGTATGATAAGAACTCTTAGAATTATATGCAATATGTCAAATACTACTTGGAAATAATTGGAAGCTAAAATGTGAAAGAACATTAAACTGATTATTTTAATAGTTATTTCACAACTGGTTAAACTAAAAAATGCAATCCTTTTTAAATTTCTGTACTAGGATGTATTAATAACATTTATAATTATATTTAAAAATAATTAAAATGCCTTTCTTCTATATAAAAACCGACAAACTAGCGATACTTCTTACTCAAGACTATTGATATATTCCATATTATAATATTTATACATTTATATAAATTATTTATTTAATCTCCAACCTAAAAGAATAACATTAACTAATATTTATCTTAAAATATTATTAAAACGTACATTACGATTCCATACATTATGCTGCATGCCTAAAAACTAAATATATACAACTCAAAAAATGTTAAATTCATAAACAATAGAGTTCCGCCTAAATGTCTACAAATGATTAGCTTGCCTCAAATATTTGATTAGTAATTAGGCGTAGACGTAGATATACATGCAATTAATTGTAAATTTTGATCTGTTCATTTATTCGATATTTCTTTTTGTCGTTCAATGTGTTAATAAATTAATGACTGAGGTGAGAACATACGGTAAAAAGACGATTAAAAAGGAAGATTTTACCAAAAGGAATAAAAACCACTGAAGTATAATTTAATCCTAGTTGATGTAATTAAAATTCAAAACTCGCATTATAAAAAAGAAATGCATTTGCTTTTTATTTGTTAGAAATCTATTTGTTCACTTTATACATTTGTTTGCAGTTGTCAACAAGATAAAGCCGGTAAGAAGGAAGGAAAATTAAAATATTTCAAAATGTTACAAGCTGGATGCAATTATAGCGTGTATTGTTAATAATTAACAAGAATATCCACTCTAAAAATTAAAAATTTATTATAATTTGTATCAAAATTATTTTTGTTGTACAATAAGTTTTAATGTATGTCGGAATTTATTCATAGGTTAAAGAATTATAATGTTAAAACTGCTTATAGGTAGAATTTAGTTGGATTTTCATTTATTGCAAAATTTCTAGTATATTCTTATAATTAAAACCTAAAGAAGATCATTTTTTTAAATTATCTTCATATATTATTGTTTGTGTGTGTGTTATTGTAATGTTATCTGATAGCTAGCCCGATCACTCTTGTGCCTCAAGCTCCCGAGAGAATCATCTCTCCCTGTGTAATTTAGAAGTTGCATTCTTTTGCATACAATATTGATCTTGTTGTACATTTTGTTCTTTCCACGAAATACAATAATATCTATTATTAGGCATTATGTTATCCTAAACCAATAGTTCCAAATAAACTAACTCAATTTAATTTGTTTTGCTTAACTTCTATTTCATATTGTGTGTTGTGTCATTACATTCTACCAATCAGATTGAACTAAATTCTGAACAAATATTAATTCAATATAAATTTCAAATAATTTAACGAGAACAGCTGACTTTATTATATGTAGAACGCATCATTATATCGCGTCCTCATGTTGTCAGAGTTCAGATATAAAGCCTCTGATAAAATAGCCGTGTACATACCTCTCTCATTATGTTTTAAATAAATATACTTCATGGTCAAGCTAAGCTGAATAACCTCGAAGTGATAAAACCTACATACAGTCTTTCAGAAAATATTATATATATATACACATATTTAAAAGCGCACAATCTAAAGAGATTGATTTACTATAAAGTGCTTTTATACCGACTAAATCCTTGAAAATTAGCACAAAGTGATTGAAATGTATATAAGTGTGTGTTTATATATTAATGTATAATGCATGCTGCAATCAAGTCGGTTTTCCATTTAAAGGTAATGTACATATATAAGTATTTCTTTGATTTTTACTACACGGTAATAAAACTGTGGACTATACACCATAATAGATACCGATTGACCCTTCTCTCGATATACATTCTAAGCCACAAAACACTAATTTATCATGTTCAATCGATCTACAAATTCCGTAAACATTTTAGATAAAGCTGCATAATACCAATAAATATATACCTACGCGTATGTAAAATAATCATTTTTTCTACGATTAGTTTAAAAAATATGAAAATGATAAAATCAAAAACATTTTGGCTTTTGAAATATGCATTGTTTATTTTAGAGGTAATATTTGCAATAACAATTATATATTATATTAAGCGGATTTTATAATGAGCATGAGCTTAATAATGGAAATTTATGTATTAAAATTTAAACAATAATAAATACAAATGTTACACATACCCATATTTACGTGAACATATTTTACTTCATAATCGATTTTATATAAAATACATATATGTAGCTGTAAATTCAAAGTACATGTATCTATTATATAAACTACATGCAATATTTTCCGCATGATTTATGTTTTTTTACTTGTACAGATACTCGGATATTATTTTTTAACTAACAATAATAAACGAAAATCAATAGGCAATAGTTTTTCTATTCATATACTATACTAATAAACTATACTTCAAGAGTAATTCAAATGAACAGAACTGACTATTAAAGCGAATTCTAGAATTAAAATTAAAATTAAAATGTATAATAATTAATTTTTTCGGAAAGTATCCCAACGTAAATAATGTAAATCATGTAAAACATTAAAATTTAAATGTAATCGAGCCTTTCTATATATATATATTAAAAACAAATAACGTTTTCACAGATAAAGAAATAAAATATAATAATATACCATATATTGTATTTGAAATTTAAACAATTATTTTAAAATTAAATGGAGATTAGAATCTTCACTAAATGAGTATTTTAACATTGTTAATCGATTTAAAATTGTTCTATCGATTAAATATTGAAAATAATTAATTAAATTAATGAAAAATATTGTCAAAATTTTAAAACATCAAATAAATAGAGAAGTAATATAAGAGGCATGATTGGAAATTAATATACCTACTTGGAGTTTTTATTAACTAAACCACAGAAAGGTATATATACATACTTATATGTTAGTAAAATACATGTATAACAGGTAGACATATATTATATGCTGCACGTATAAATATGTCCCAATTGAACTGAACTAGGGATTTTTATAGCTTATTTATTTCTATAAACAAAGCTGTATATATTTTGCCACCCACTCGAGACGACCAAATAATAAAATAGACATACAATTTCAGTCTCGAATACCTTGTATGAGCAAATCTTATTTTTATAATTACATCGTGCCATGGTCCATAAAATTGATTAAAGGTATTCAAATTTGCTAAACAGCTGAGGCATTTTAATTGTATGATTTTTTATTGCTACACAAATGTGAATATAACACGCCCCACATTTATATTTTATTCGATCATATTTCTTATAAATTTATACATAACATGCAACAATTCAATATAATAATTATTTATTGCATACGACCGTTTTTACACAATGGAGAACTATTTAAAAATTAAGCTCGTTTAAAATTTAAACCATAATTATATTTTTAAATGTCTATACGTATTTCATACAGATAACTTAATTTAAATGTATTACTTAAATTTGTAATCTTTGGTTGTTAGATCTTATGTATTCTAGGTAAATGTTAATGTTAATACATTTAATATGGTAAGTATGGCAGAAAAAAATTAAGACGAAAGATCAAAAGCTATCAATCGATATAAAAACAAGCAGACAAAAAAATAAACAATTTAAATTTATGATGAAAAAAAGTATTCCTGGCTTTCACCCAGGGTTCGACTCCTGGTCAAGGAACAGAAATGTCATCAAAATAATTATATCAGTTAATATTGATCAAATTTAGCGTTAGAATTTCTATTTTCTGACTCTACCCATTTAATATAATTAATGATCATTAAAGAAATCATTATCATTATTTTATGCCCTGCATATTATTTAAGTAGGAATTTTTCTAGCGCATTGTTCCAAATAACCGGACTTATCAAGTATTCTACTAATTCCATCCATTAACAAATCAACTTTTCAACGTCATTCTCGGAGATTAATCTTCCTGTTTCTTACACTTCAATAGTTATTATAATCAGAAAAATATATTTTCATATTTTCATACTTTTATTTCATTCAAATTCAAAACTTCTTTGCAAAAACTTATACGTAATTACTCTAAAAGGCTTATGCACACTGAACGCAGCGCTGCGCGGCGCGTAGAAAATGCAATCTACACTGAACGCGTCACAATGCAGCAAAAATCGATACACTCTCTGCAGAAAATCTACATATAAACATAAAAAGAGTAGAACAGTATGCCGAGTCAGTGAGTCAGTAATATTGATTTTTGACGCGCGTAAAGTTGAGAATTTTCATCATTTGTTTTCGACGCGCCGCTCCGCGCTGCTTTTGGTGTGCATTGCCCCATATGGTTTAATGCTTTTTAACGTTTATTACGCGTTGCGTTCAGTGTGCATAGGCCTTAAGTCTATGTAACTACCGCAATTCAAATATTCAATCAACATCAATCAGTGGACACATGCATAAGTTGGAACAATGGCAGGAGGTAACAGTAAAAATAAATTAAATACGAGTATATTGAAGAAATATTAAATAAATTACAGAAATTTTCAACAAACGAAGAAACTTTTAAAATGTTAAAAAATCTATCTGCTGTAGATTATTATTATAGCACCATCATATTTAAAAAATAGGAATAAAAATATATTTAAATATATATTGTACAATGGATAATCTCAACAGTATAGACCAGAGAAAACGTTATTTAAAAAAATTTAAGTCAATGAATTCCAATCTTTTTAATTTGTTAAAATAGCATTTAATACTTA
This sequence comes from Invenusta paracnida, assembly GCA_036023295.1. NCBI lineage: Eukaryota > Metazoa > Platyhelminthes > Proseriata > Coelogynoporidae > Invenusta > Invenusta paracnida. The sequence goes on from JAYRBW010133023.1 coordinate 26,483, forward strand.
TTATACCTATCCAAAATAGGTAATTAAATATAATTGCAAGCTGCCAATATTTAATAGGCTGGTCATATAGATTCCAGCGTGTATTTACTTGCCTACCTTTCTCGTTGGCGGCGGTGGACGGAGAAATACTACCAAAGTATCGACTTGAAGAATTCCTGAATACGATAGTTGCCGACGAGGCGAACACGCCAAACTCAAACCAGATCTGATGAAAGGCCTTCTGTGTGGTGCCACTCACCTGCAGCGTGAAGAGGACACACGTCGTGGAGCATATGAGAGCGAGTATAGCTCCAGTTACTGTCAGAACCAGACTCACTATGTAGACAACATCGACGGCATGTGCCATGCTTAAATTCTCCTGTAAAGCTGGAGTCAAAAACAAGCAATACTTTATTTTGCGATTCTTTCACACTTTTTAAATGTGGAATTTGTTGAGTTGCTTTCTCTTTCTCTTCTACTTCACTTTCACCAACGCTTAGTCAGTGAGTGCATTAAGTAGTTAATTTGAGACGAAGATGCAAAATTGAGTGTGAGCGAGCGTGTGAAAGAAGATGAAGGAAGGTTAGAGGGGGCGGGGAGGGGGATTTTGGATCTGGATTCATTCGTTGGATCTCTTTTTAAGTTGTTCATTCGCTCGTTCGCTTCTTCTATAAAGCTGATTAGATATTTTTACCAATCAATGAGGGTAGCAGCTATATAGCAGTTGGTGACTTGTCTCATTATATATAGTTGCAAATGCTTCTTCACAGCCTATGCTTGAAGATGCTGATAAAGTTTGGTTTATGTGTAGCTAGTAAGAAGTAGAATCGAATATATGTCCACCAAAATAATACGGCTGCATGTAGCGATTACCTTGACTGAGACATAAAATTTAGATTACTTTTCTTTCCGTCTGTTATTCTAATAAGTATGTGGTTTTTGCATATTTCGAATATCACCCACTGTTTCTTCTGAATATATACCTGATTATTAAGCAAGAAGGTATTAATGGATAGCAAGTTCTCTCCAATAATGTGACCTTGTTTTCTCGAGCGATCGGAAATGTTATTACTTTGATTGAAGCGAAGAGAAGTTTTCTGTTAAGTTGCAATAAAGAAGACATCCTAAATACTATATCTTTATATTATGTATACATATATTGCTTATACTTGGAAAATGCGAGATTTATGTCTGGATTTTTTAATTGCCCTAAAGTTTTACTCCGAACTAGAATAATAACAATTGTAAGCCTATATTTTATATTTTAAAGGGTATAATATTTAGAGCTACTTAACATGCTTTTATAAAGGAAAGCAATTTTGGAAATATTTTATGTAAATATTCTAATATTAAAAAGCATGACGTGCAAGATGTGCAAAATGTGTCAAAAGGAACAAAATGTATTCTGTTTATCGAGAAAATCCGGATGTATTTGATTTATTGCAACAAATATACAATTTTTATACATATTGATTAAATACAGTTATTTTTATTTGTTGTCAATGTATGTAAAACAAGAAAGAGTAAGATTCGCGCACTACATAATGAAGGCAGTGAAATACGTTTGCAGCTTTTGGAAGTTTTATTGGCATAAGTTGAAGCCTCATTACGTTCAGATATTACTTTTAAACGTCTTAAAAGACATTAATTATAGTTTATAGAGAATTATTTTGATATTTAGGAATTATCCAATATGCCATAAATGTTTATAATTTTTAGATATTATTAGTCAAATAATGAATATTTTGAAAAATATTTTATGAATCTATATTTTCTATTAACACATTTTCACATAATTTTGCTAAAATTGTTATTTACATTTATCATTTTATTAGAGAGAGAATGTGGCCGTCCCTGTTATGATATATATAAATACGATAGACTTGTTCATATTTTAGCGTGTCTAACCACCGTTACCAGGAACTTATATATATAAATAATCATTATAGACTGGACAGACAATCTATAGCCAGTCCAATGATTGATTCAATACGACAGCGCTAACACATTACAACAACCAGGAGTACGTTGCGAGTCTCGAACCACCGACCTACGGGTTTGTAGGCCAGCACGTAACCCGATTAGCACGGCTCTTCTTAAAATTGTAGTTGCATGCAAGCAGTATACTTGTAATAAACTGTTAGCGCTGTATATTGAATCAATCATTGAACTGATTATAAAATGTTTGCCCAGTCTATAATGATTATTTATATATATATGTTCCTGGTAGCGGTGATTAGACACACTAAAATCTGAACAAGTCTATCCTATTTATATTTATAATTTTGTTTAAATTCTTAATAGAACTCAAATTTGAAGTGTATTTTTCTTTTTTTACAGTACTAATCGAGATTATTTTTTTGTATTATAAATAATTAAGAACAAGTGTATAATATTTATAGTAATAACAAAACTAGTTGTGCCTTTTACTATTATTACCAATATCATGTTAGAAATACATTTATTCTTGTATTTTTTTATGTTAGAATATCGATATGATAGATATTACCAAAATTTAAATACTTTGAGAATATTCACTAGTATTTGTAATATATATGTGAAAATAGTTCATGGAAATAGATTTTCATAGACATCATTTTGATTCTATGAATAGCTACAACGTTATAACGCTTTTCTTTGTCCGTTTACATAAACAGTATTTTAAAACATGTTTAAGGTACATTATTTTTATGTTTTACTAAACAACATAGAGAGATTATAATACTCTATAAAAAGCAACAATAGTTAAGAATGTCTAAATGAACTTTTAAGCATAGGTTGTTAGAGTAAATGTAAATCTCTGGTGAGCACACATTATTAAATGAACTATTATTAGAATAGAAAGCGTCCCTTTCAATATTTGGTGATAAAATGCAAAATTATTTTAGTTAAACTTTATTTCCTAATATAATTAGCTGTCGAGCAACAATTTTTGCTTTTAAAATGAATAACATTGCTAGTTTTACTAACTGTTGTTTCGCTGGCGTCAGACTTTATCTGCATATATTTATGTACACATATAAAATGGGTAGTAAAACGCTAATTGATGTTTTGCGAGGGATAAAAAAATACACGTGTAGTATTTAATAATTTATAATAGTTGTATTATATTTGGGAATATAGTGTACCATAGTATAATTAAGACTATACGTTTGTGTTCCATGATAAATTATTCATGACCACATTCTAAAAAGAAGTGTATACTAAATATATACACTAGACATTCATACTATACCTATACTTTAATTTGTAGAGTATATCTTTCAAATATTAGTTATAACCCTATATTTTTACTAGTCAAAAAATAAAACACAAAACAACGTTAAAGAATTTTTTTTTCAATTATTACACACCACGACAATCTTTTTTAATGTGAAATACATAACATAATATTTAAACTATATCAGTTGACAATGTTTTGTATCCAACAATGTCATTGAATTTGCATCTTTAGGAGTCTACGATGTGTAACAAAATTCTAGTTTTAATATTGCTCCAAGCTGATTAAAGCTACACTAGTTACCTGTAGGTACTTCATTATCGGAACTCATTGCTTCTAGCATAACGTAAGAGTAGGATTAATATTCTACAAAGTTATTTGAGTTTTTGCAGTCGAATTATGTAATGTGGATAGTATATAATATAGGCCGGGATTTCTATGTTTCCTTTCTTTTTTCAATCAAAGCACATAATGCTTTCCTTTTGACTTTCGGAGGCTAGTTTATTGGATAAAAATAAATATACAGGAGTAGAGGCATCATAGTTTTAGTCACAAAATGAATTGGGAACTAAATATACGAAATATAACCACTCAGTGGTATGGGTAGGTAGCACGTTGCATAGTATTATAATAATAATTGTTGTTATAACTATAGTTTCATATAGGTCTACATTCTTTCCTATTTGAGACACCCCACCAGAATACAAAAAGAATAATAACAATGCTATAAAGAGATTGCGCGTAATATACTCTCTCCAAACAGCATCATTATCCTTTGGAGAGAGGACACAAGGAAAGAGTATGTAGACATCTATTTGCTTGGATATGCAACCCCCTACAATTTCTAATTCCCTTTTCATCATTATTTTTGTGCAATACACTGATGCAAAGAAAGAAAAATTAGTGTTGCAGGGAGCGAGGACTATGCAGAGTAATAGTAATAGTAGACGGGCGACTCCACACACACGCAATACAATACAGTCAGTCCTTCTACCTGTCCTTCTGCTTCTCAGAGAAGACTAATAATAAGAAGGAAAGCGGATTATTTTTGTAGTGAATTATTTCGGGAATATCCCGTATGCACTTCATAGAAATGAAGCTGCAATATGGCCTTCTATTGTTCTTGAATAGATTTGGGTTCTTCTTTTTCCCAATGTTCTAACCCTCCAAGAGGTAGCAAATTTGAATAATGCTCCTCATCCACCGATTATGACGATTACGGGCAACAATAGATGTTTTATACTTTGCGTTATAATACACCAATAATAGACCCTGCTGTATCTTGGCTACAAGGATTGCTTCACAATATAATTTTCAAATGTCGACCTGACATTTTGTGTTAAAATTCATAACCGATATATCGACCATTATGTATTCATATGTATTAAAATCAATTGAAAGTCAACGCTAATGGCTCTATCAACTTAACAAAAGAATTGTGAATGGAAATGCTTATTGTGAAACCATGAGCAACAGAAGGAATTATTAATTTTTGGTCAGTGTTACTTATTCTATAGGTATGAAGCGATAAATTGACCTTGGATAAATATAGACGGATCTAATTTTACTAAAACAGGTAAGTGTATTTATTAATCACTGAATTCTAAAGTTTGAGATAAGGGCAAATTTATTCAGTCATTTATAACTCAATGTGAGTTATAATAAACAAATTAATATGAAAATTAAAAAATGATGAAACTTTAATTAGAAAATGAAATTAATTATTGAAAAAATTTATAAAAATTCAATTTGTTTAAGTAGATTTCAATAAAGAAACTTCTCTTGAATGATTAACTTTCAAAAATATTTAATATACCATAACATGGATTTGATGATTACATAATTATATTATTTAAACTATATAATATAAACTCAATTAAAATTAGCGGGTGATTCCTTATAATGCTTAGCAATAGATTTGATTTAATTGGTCTAAACCTGAATTTTATCTGGAAGAGAAAAATGAAACATAAATATCTATAACGTAAATTAGTAATACTTTTGAAACTGTATTTCAACTTTTCAAATTAAAATTGTTTGGAGAATAAATTATATTTCTATTTGAATAATTAAATACCTATTCATTCTGATGCACATAATTATAAAATTAAATATTATATGAAAACGTATGCACGTTTTTACGAACTTCAGGTTAGTGAAAAATATATTTCAAATCATTATTTTGAATTTAATCTATTGATTAGTAAATTGATTAAATACGTTTCGATAAGTACATGCAAATAAAAGCACACTATTTAAATGCAATTGTCAAAATAAGCTTGTTTTAAATGTACTTAAATTATTCAGCATAAAACATTACAATTTTAGCCAAAAAATAGAGAAAATCTGTAAAATATAATCTAACATTTAGAAATATGTTACAAATATGTTGGCCATAAAAGGTGATAATTAAATCACAAAAACCTGTAAATCATAAATCATAAATTAGCTTTAATCATTAAACTGGAAAGTATTCACGTGTTTAAAAATGGATGAAAAATACAAAAAGCTGAATATATTTAACTGATTTAAATAAATTTAAGAATATGATTTTTGTAACATTTACAAAAAGGTATGGCATTGAATAGAAAAATTAAAGTGAAATTGTTTTCACTATGTTAAAATTGTTTGCGTTGTACTAATAATATTATATTATAATTTTATATCTTGAAGTCACGTATACAAAAACAGTATTCTAAAGCAATCGTTTTCAATAAAGTGTATTTATCTTGTAAAATACCTTTTTAACAAGTGGGTGGAATTACTTACGTTTAATTGGTTAAACGTTTCGTTTTCGACTATGAGGAGCAAAACAACTGAAGTTTATTGTGCTTAAAATGTTCAAATAGAGTTACTGACAGTCCTCCCTGACAAAAATTAGTTTTTTATGAATATTCATTTATTAGTAATATAAACGCCTATATGTGTATATCTACTTTAATAGTAACATTGTAAACCATTTACGCGTTTTTTATTATTTTAAAATTTGATTAAATAATACTGATTCTACTCAAGAAGATAACGTTTTGGAGGACTAAACAGTTTTTATTCCAATTAATCTCTTTTAACTTATAAAAAATTTAGATCTATGAATTGATCATTTTTTAGTGGTGGGACTGTTGAAGACAAGCAATATATGTCAAGCTTACAATATTCTAATCTCAATAATATTATATTATATTCTACTAATCTAACCTTTTCAATTCAAAAGTCAATGACGAAACCACTATAACTGAATAACTATAACATATCATATTTGCAAGTATATACTGAACTTTTCCATTTTGCGGCTGAAGTAAAACCCGACAAGACAGTACATGACTGTTTCAACATTATTTTTGTGCATTACAAATGATAATTCTTCTTAGATTTATACTTTCTTCGAAATTTATCTTAAAACTATACCTTACTTTGAAGAACCAATTTCCTCTTTTATACGTTAATAGTGCAGTTTTATATTTTGTGATATGTGACTATCAATTTTTTTATTAGATTTTTTCAGTAGCGGATCAAAAAGGAAAACATTGTTTTATTACTTTTACTTTTATTAATACTTAATATCACTTAATATTATTGTCTACCACTTAAAATATGGTATTCTTAATCTTCAGGTTCCGAGATGCGAAGTGATTTCTAATAAGCTGAAATTTTCGTTTTTTTATGAAAGAATGTTACCGTAAAGAACAAATATAATCCTAACTAGGTTAATTTCAAAACTAAATCAGATAAACTACATAAACGTTTATTTACAGAGTAACAGACTATGCAATTGACTAAAATATAATAATTGCAATTTTATGTAATTCTGTATATATAGTAACACGCGTACATATTTTTGCTGTACAGACATTTACCTATTCGCACTTAACAATAATTATTGACAGCATTTGTAAATAAATCGGTAACTAATAAACTAAGGTTGACTCATTTCTGCACTAACTATAGTAGCCGCATCATAAATCCATTTTTATTAGCGTTGAAATAATGTCGCATAGCAATGTGCCCAATCGTGGAAAATAATATAGTCCTGCGCAATACAATATATTTTGTTACTAACATTTATGTACTACTAAAATATAGTTAGTTAAAATTTGACTGTTTTCTATAAAGTAGTCTTGTTGTAATACTTTGCGTTTTATTATCATATTGGCATACGCCAAACAGCTAGTTTTATAAAAATTACGGATGACATATTATATATACATACCAAATATATGTAGGCCAAGAGAAAAATATTCATGGTAAAACATATTCTCGACTAGTTTCGTCATATGGACATCATTCATAAAAGAAATATTTCATACATAATACATATACATATACATATACATAATACATATTACACATACACATACATATATACTATATATATACATATATAACATTTAATACCAAGAATAAAGCTTATATTATTTAGGTTTAATATGTAATAATAATTACATACATACAACATGTATTACAATACATGAGAGTACAGATACCCTAATATTTGATTTAATATATGTTTTTATTTTATTTCCGAAAATAATTAGAATCTAATTCTAAATAAAATATAACAGTACTTCATATAGTTTATTTGTCATTGAACACAATAGAATACATAAATATAATGTTATAATTTTTGGAATTGATATTTTGAATGCACAACAGTAGCTTTAATGCTATTGATAGAATTGAGGGAAAATATTCAAAATGATACCCGCGTGACAATTTTATTGAAGTGGTTTTATATCCGGAAATGGCTATTATAGATATACAAGCATGCAAAGTCTAAAAACTATTGCAAATAATATAATATTACAATATTTAATATATTCGAGTCAATCAAGAGAAAAACAATAAAAGTATAAAAATATAAGTTATAGCATCAATGTATAAATAACATTTTACAATTAGCATTAATAATATTACTATTAGTTAGCATCAAATAATATTTATATAATAAGCGTTTCTATAAAAATTACAAAATCTTCAAAACATTTCATCTCAGCATAGCTACACCGTTATATTATATGTTTTCTTTAACGTACTTATTTTTGTAAGTTTAATTAAAAAGTACTAGACATAGCTAAAAAATCTATAAATTATGAAAACTGTTAGTGAAAACTAGAGTGATATTGTGTAATCACCATATGGAAGTATTTTATGTTATGCATCATGCCATTTTCATGTCATTATCATATTATTTGTATCTTTTATGCAGATTTTCGTTTAAAATAAATGTTTCTTTAGAAGCAAATATCTTTAGATAATAAGTAACTACCTCTACATCTATATATGTATATGTATACTCAATAGGTATATGTATATATATATGCCTACTTAATAACCTTTTTATATGGCAATATGTAATAAAAAAACGACTCTACTTTAAATCTATGTAAATCTTGGATTAAACTTTAAGACTTAAAAAGTTATTAATGGTAAAAACACATAGCGTATTAAAAGTTAAACAAGGTATATATATAGTTAGCTATTGTAAACTTTCAATAATTTTCTTCATCAGAAAACTTAATAATCCCTTGACTGGATTCCGCTTCTTTTTAAGTCTTTGTCTTGTGATGCACTTTGCCCTAATTAGGTAGTTACTTTCTCTTTTATAAACAAAACTTCTGAAACATTTTCAAATTCCGAAGGATCTAATGCAATGCTTATAGTATGTCTGTGAGGACTTCTTTTTTGTCTTCATTTCAGTTAGAAACGATGTATGTCTCTGGAAGACGTCTTGTGAGCTTATACTCATATTTCATGTTATATTTCCTGATAGATAGTAGTTCAAAGTGATTAGAAGACTTTGGACAAAAAATACCTTTTTATGAACTCCATTTAAGGAAATTCGTGGAAACTGTAATGTAATGATGACAAGAGCTAATCATACATCTTTGAATTTGTATTAACTGATTCACATGCTTTTGTTTCTAAAACACAAATATATAACCAGCATGAGATTATTTAGTTAAATTTAAATCAAACAGCAATTCTTAAGCATATCACTATTTAATAGATGTACTGTTGCGTGCATTATTTCAGAGTATTACTAGTTTTTTTAACAAGATTTAAATTTGTCAATAATTTGAGTTCTAGCGATTTAAAAATTTATGAAAACCAAACTATATATTCCAAATTTAAATAAAACCTGCTTCACTTCTTAACATATTAATAACGAATATTTTTAAGTTCTAGATTTATCTGCAAAGTATTTAACGTCTAGTTTGTATAAAACTATCTGGATTTAAGCTATTTTTAGCCTACGTAATTTATTTATGACTCATATATAATGTGCACATTTAATATTAGTAAGCGTATTAGTAATACTAACAATGTTAATAGAATAATACATTTTGGTATACTTGTATTTAAATAAGAAAAACAAATATAACGTATGTTGCATCTTTTATTGGCAACTGCTGTCTATTACCCAATGGATTATTGAGTAATAGAGATTTACCATCTTATTAAATTCTTTTCACTCCGGAAACTATTATCGTCATACACATTACGGATCATTAACATTGCAAGATAATATAGTTTACATGAATATATTTTTCAAAATAATGTACATGTACTAACATTCTAGTCTGGACATCTCAAATTTTGTTCGAACAATTAGGTATCGATTTATCAGCGGCCGATGGAGTCACCTTATATTCAGCCATGATTGAATGTTTAACTAATCAATACCTAAATCGATTACGACAACTCGTCCAATTTTATATATGTAGATGATCAATAAAACCTTGAGACAAGAATTCTACTTGACCTGACATGAATACTCAAGGCATTACCAAGATCATTACTCTAATATATTCTGTGTATTTTGCTTGTGGGTATTCTTTTTAGAAGGCTTCCTTAATAACTTAGATAATGTACCTAAGCATAAGCATCCAGAATTGTATTTTCATTTTGAATTGGTCATAAGTTAGTACAAATTTGTAAGCGAACAGCTAATATCTTCTTAGAAACCAAAATGAAATTAATGAGCGGTGTATAAAAGTAACTACAAATTAGTTAAAATTAACTCAATTTGCCAGCAAAATAAACAAGACAAGAAAATCAATTCATTTTACTCGAAAAGATACTGTACGATTTATAGTTAGTAATCAACGAAAAATCAATGACAATATAAAATCAAAAAGTTCAAGTACCTACACTTAAATAACTATTTCAAATAAATTAAAGAAGTTTGATGTTAAAAGTCCATAAGGAATTGCACAAAATATATTCAATAAAATGTATTTTTTAAGGTTACATATTATCCTAAATCATGCATTGTATAACCAAAATAACAACAAATATTTCCTGTAAACAGTGCTAGATTACTTGCTTTAAAATACGAATCCGCATTCACTATGACTGTCATGATCAACTTTTTGTGCACTTCAGTTAACCAGTTAATTTAAATTAAATGATTTTTTATTTAAATCCATATTATTAAATAACAAAATCGAGCATTTTATGACAAATTAAAATATTCTTACCTTTACTTTAAAAGGCTTTCTCATTTTAATTTTCGTGTCGTTGTCTATTTTACAATAATGCGCATTGTTGATTGTCTTTGTGTTCTAGTGCCTAATTACTTCTGGAATACAAAGTATATTATACACATTATACACATATATGGATCATTCCACGAACTGTCATTTTTTAAATCTGAAATTTTTTTTTTCAAGTTGAATTAAAGTTGACTATACATAATTTTTCATAAAATAGATATTCTTGGGCATAAAAAACTCGATTCAACACACTTGAGAGAATATTTAGATTTTTTTTCGCAGATCAAAATCACTCTAATAATGCTTGTAGCGTGCGGGATTAGTTTGATCAGCATTTGCTTTATGCACTACAAACACAATATAGATGATATATGAAACATTCCAAATGCATAATACCAAAGAAAATAACCCTACAAACGAATAAAACAATTATGACGTCAATCAAAATAATATACTTAGTTCTTAATGTAATTTAAAAACTTGGTAATTTTATACAATAAGTAAAAATGACGTTTGAAAATAAAATATGTTTTCCGTTTGGACTCCTCATTGCCAATCCAACCTATTGTATCTATTTAATTGTATCAATTGGCAATTAATTACTAATACTTCTAATTAAAGTGTATTTAGCTAGATTATATTTCATAAAGTTGATACCACTTTGATTTACTTTTACAGACGTTTCAGCATGTCATGTCTATAAACCGTAAGTTGAATGCATAAGCTCATGCTTTCTATATTTGTATGCTTCGTTCCCTCAAAAATAACGAAAATCGCAATAGTAAATCATAGCGTTTAACAATTTCTGCTATATTGATACAAATGGACTTAATCCTTTACTCGGAAGCACATTTATATATATTTATATAAATTAATATTTTACTTTTCATAGACGGCGATATGCCTTATAACTATGTAAGTAGTATTTTAGTCAATGACAGCGTAAATAGTTT
>JAYRBW010133024.1:0-15786 GCA_036023295.1 Invenusta paracnida
TTATTTAAGTTATACTCCTATAAATTACATGTGTTATAGCTGACATTCTGACGCACATGTCTATAATTTTACTTTTCGTATCAGTATTTTATGTTAGGTACATTTTCCCGTTTGAAAACCGACCGTTTATACTATGAAAGATAGTAAATTTCTTTATTTTGCCTACCAAACTAAAAATCGATTCGAAACCGAAATTACAGATATTTCGGCGCGTGTCTAGTCTAGGTAGTATATTTAAACGTCTGGCTTCTACCGAGTTTGTTATGTCAATGCTTCGTCTGTTCCCAAAAACATTTAGTAAGAACAACAAGGCATTACAACGCATTAACAAATCAAAATATGTGATGTTCCAGCACTGCAAAAAAAGATTCGTAAATTTTACATCATCGATGCAATGAAAAAAAGGCCAGCATTGACGATATAAATTTACGAATCTTTTTTGCATTGCTATACCAATAACTCTCGTATAGCTCAGAGCTGTTGTTCCTGAGATCAAAATACTCGAAATAGGAAACTATTTTTACGTGTAAAGTGTCCACTTATCTATCCCCTAGAGCCATTGAACCGAGATTAGACTTTGATGGTTGATGTCTAGTTGATGACCTTGTATGCACTTAAATAGTCATTGTATTATTCAGTTCAACACCAAATTTAACGATTGTTATTATACATTGCATTCATAGTACAGCAAGAATATGGCGAACGAAAGGGTAAGTAAGCGGAAGATAAAGCTCGACGTGTAAATGTAGCGCTCGACGAGTAAATGAAAATCTCGATGTGTAAATGTAAATCTCGACGTGTAAATGTAAATCTCAACGTGTAAATGTAAAGCTCCATTTACAAATCTAGAGTTCGACGTTTAAATGTAGCGCTCAACGAGTAAATGTAAAGCTGAACATGTAAATGTAAAGCTCGACGAGTAAATGTAGAGTTCAACGTGTAAATGTAAATCTCGACGTGTAAATGTAAAGCTCGACGAGTAAATGTAGCGCTCGACGTGTAAATGTAAAGCTCGACGAGTAAATTTAAAGCTCGACGTGTAAATGTAAAGCTCGACGAGTAAATGTAGCGCTCGACGAGTAAATGTAAAGCTCGACGAGTAAATGTAGCGCTCGATGTGTAAATGTAAAGCTCGACGAGTAAATTTAAAGCTCGGCGAGTAAATGTAAAGCTCGACGTGTAAATGTAAAGCTTGACGAGTAAATTTAAAGCTCGACGTGTAAATGTAAAGCTCGACGAGTAAATGTAAAGCTCGACGTGTAAATGTAAAGCTCGACGAGTAAATGTAGCGCTCGACGAGTAAATGTAAAGCTTGACGTTTAAATGTAGAGCTCAACATGTAAATATAGAACTCGATATTTTAAAGATAAAGCTCGACGTATAATTGAAGGTTGAACTCTACACTTACATGTCAAGCTCAACCTTTTGCCTATAACCCTTTCTGCCGCTATAAGGATAAAGTACGACCCCATCAAGGAGTTCTCTACTATAGTCATAACTCTAACTCTTCTCCTCGACCTTCACCACAGTCTGTCGTAAGTCCGGCGAACGCTGTCGACTGCACGCAGACTGTTGTTCGGAGTACTACTGCACAGCCTCTCAGTACATCTTCATGCAATACCAGCGCTACTCACCGGGTGAATGTCGGCACATTCGCGAGTGTCGTTTGCGTGGACGTCTCTGCGCCTACTCCAGTGAATGTTGTTGGCCCGCTGTCTGTGATACAGTGGCGAGAAAACAGATCTTTGGCTTCTCTAAACGGTGTCTCATACCGGTGACGGAACAACCCGAGCAAACGACACCAACAAGAGTAACTCCGTGACATATCTCTTTCAATAAATTAGAAACTCATTTAAGACAAATTTAATATGGCAGAATACGCTAGAAGTTATCGATTTTCAAGTAATCATTGGTTTATTTTTAATTTTCTCAAAAGCAAGTAATTGGCGGATAATTTCAAGGAAATCGATAATTTATTTCATCTTCTGCCATATTGGATTTGTCTTAATTATGTTTCCCATTATATTGTGCAACACTATAGTGGGACGATAATCATCTGGTGATTTATTAAATTATCTGTTGTCAGAATTCTTTAATATAAATTAAAAATATAATTCATAATTTTATGATTAATCCATCATATCGTGTAGTGTGACAATTATATCTCCCCTTTTATAAAAATGGGGCAATGGTTTCCATATTTTTTAACAAAATGTGACCCCTATTTTTATTGACAAGCTTACATAAATTTTGTGATTATAAAATAAGCCACATAAAATTATTTATTGATTATTATTAATATTTGAAATACATTATTTTACACATTATATTAATACTTGTAATTTAAATAGTGCTTTATTTGATGTATACTACTTGTGTAGTACTTGATTTGTTAATACTACTTATGAGTAATGTCTTCAGTTTATTATATATTCACTAATTTGTTCATCTGTTTCCGTGCCTTGTTTCATGAAATACAATTTTGCATCTCATACGATAAGAGTTTTGTGTTTATAGAATATATATATATCTACTTGTTTTATTCCCATATTTATATTGTTTCACATACATAATTTAATAAAAGTGATTCAATCATACGTCTGCGTGGAACACTTAATTTAGTTTGTTCTTCTCATTGACTATCAAAAGGTCTTTTGGTGATTAACGGATTTTATTGGTAAATATATTTTTAAGAAATAGATCCATTAAGCCTATTTCATTTGAAACATTAATGAAACATTTGAAACTCAAATGTTTGAAACCGTCGTTGCTAAGTTACAATCTACTTTACCGTAATGACATAGATTCACTGTGTCTGATTAGTCCTTAAATATAGAAATGATAACACCATCCAACTATTTCTATGAGATAACTATAGTTTTAATTAATTTAATAATACATCTTATAACGCATCTCTGCAATATTAACGTTTAAAGAAACAAAATATATTTAGCCTGAGTGTTGTTAATCAGCTCAAAAGTCATGACTGTAGGCTTCAATTTCTTAATTAAGAGATGTTTTAAATAAAATAGAATTGTTATATATTGTTTTTGTAGGCATAACAGAAATGGGGTTTTAAAGAAATCCTGATTTGATTGTTTCATTTAACGATATTTCATGTGGGATACCTATAATTTAGGGGAATGGGAAATCCGTCCTAACTTGAAGGTCTCCCTCAAATCGCCGAGGAACTTTCCAAACTGATTTATAAATTAATAACAACAAAACGTATCTTCTTGAAACAACAATTAAAGCGGCTTGAAAACGTAAATTGGTTAAGTTGGTTTATTTATGATCAGTTTTCTTAGTATTATTTAATATTAGAAATAATTATTTTAGAGTTGGAGGAGCTCCTCAACTTAGTACGGTTTTTGCATTCCAACAATTATCTTTGTTTGATTACTTATTTAATTACTAAAAATTAAACGATGAGGTAGCATCGTCAAGTCAAGCACAAGAACGTCAGCAATTAGCTTGAAAGATGCTAACAGGTCTAGTCATTAATGCTAGGGAGAATAGGCCAAGCCAAGAACAAGAGCGTCAGCAATTAGCTTGAAAGATGCTAACAGCTCTAGTCATTAATGCTAAGGAGAATAGGCCAAGCCAAGAACAAACGCGTCAGCAATTAGCAAACAGCTCTAGGTAGTCATTAATGTTAAGGAGAATAGGCCAAGCCAAGAACAAAAGCGTCAGCAATTAGCAAACAACTCTAGATAGTCATTAATGTTAAGGAGAATAGGCCTATCTTTGACCGCTAATAAATCATTAAAAGAGAGTGTATTAAAAGTAAAAGTTTAGAATCAACGTAGTCGTAGATAATCATCATATGCACGGAGGAAAAATGCACTTAATTTTAAAACTATTCAATGAAAAATTGTTTCTTTTATTAGTATTATTATATCAAAACAAAAATGAAAGCTAAAAAACGAGCTCAAAGACAAAACGTTAAAATCATATAAGACAATGTTTCTCGACTTTTGATGAAATTGATATAAAAAGGGGCAATAATTATCCAGCTACAATGCTGGCTATTAAAAGTTCAGATAATATTGATAAATATGTACAATATAAACAAACGCAAATTTTCACAAAAATGATAAAATAAAAAAAACAGAATAAATTTTCGCATTTGTGCATATTAATAGAAGCAAAGAATCAAGAATATATTAGTTATTTTAAATTAATTAATTAACAAAAAAACGAAAAATTCTTATATTTAATACTCTAGTCAAGAATATTTTCTGAACTTTTGTTGCCTATTTCTGAGAACTCAAAACTTTATATATATACCTACAATATTGTATATAGGTATACTTATGAGTTTGTATATATCGTACCTATTTATCTATAGTATATTTATTTTTAATAGTAACGTATTGTAGCCTATAATTCTAGACCCCTTTTATATCAATTTCATTAATATAGTTGAACTACGTATTTTATAATACATATTATTTTAGCATTGTCTTTGAGGAGCTGGTTTCTTGGAATTCCATTTTGCGACGCTGTCAGTTTTGTTTTAATAATCAATATTGGTGATTTTTTAAATACTAAAATCGAGTTTGGTTGCTCTAAGAATTAAATTATAAAAAATTACTTTTATTATACATAAATGTATTGATTTTTATTGAATTTATACTATATAGAAATACTATAAGGTTTAAAATAATAATTATTTCAATAAATGACATTTAAAACGCATTTGAATATTTAAAATAAAAACATGAAGCATAAATGATATATACAGTGAATAAAAATAACTAAGTATTGCACGTGCACCCACCGAATCTTCCATCCAGCGTTGGGATCGTGTCGGTCGATAGTTTTGATCACAGACTGCTTTTCTCATTTCGTCAAAACTTGGATCAGCAGGTACAATGTCCCAAAATGGAAGTTTATGCTCATCAACGTCATCTAGAAGATAATAAGACGTGTATAAATGCAACATATTTTGGCAAACCTTGTAATATGGTTGATCGATTTAAAATCTGTATTTAATTAGAACACGTAAGAATATAAAAGACACCCAGTCCCTGGTTTTAAGACTAGAGCTAATATAGTAAAATACGGATATACATATTATGTGAAATTGTTGTCAAGAAAATTGAATTATATATCACAAAAAAGCAGAGAACACTTGCTGCTGATAAAAAGTGTATTGTAATATTTCAACTATCGTCCTAATCACACAATCATTAAAATATGCATAGTGCAGGCTGGACATTCGGTTTATATAGGCAGCACGGAATGTTACGTAATAAAATCGGATTAGGAACACCTAAAATTTTACTTAAATATAAATCGATTTTTCTGTTCGTTTATATCTAAGTAAAATGTTAGGTGGAACAAGAAGATTGTTGCGGTTTTTTATCTATGCACAACGCAAGCAGAACGACAGAAACAGGCTTCGTGCGCCACCAAAAAGGCAATACGCCCTGAACAGAGTGTGCTTCATTGATTCATACTTGTTTATGTCATTATCTTTAATTACAGCATTGTTTCTGCAGATATGTTGCTATCTTGTTTGTTTGTTTGTTTATTTATTTATTTATACAGCATTATTTACAAGGCGATAAATGGTTTCAAGTAATATTTGTTAGACTATAGTATTCATGCTTTATAAAATGATATAGAATAATCTCATGATGTGTGGAATATAGCACGTACACTTGAATATGTACTACAGCTGCAATTGTCAAAATATTATTATACGTATTTAAAAAATCGCGGTTTATTAAACGTATTCGAACTACAAAATAATAATCCATAATATGTAGATAGTATAATTTAGCTGAACAGTAACGAAATATAGATACAGTAAAATTTGTCAACAGGATTAATTGAGTAATTAATATAAAACATTGAATATTCTGCTTCTGCTCACCATTGGTAACAATCCGCCGGAAAATCTCCCAAAGTACGAGACCAAAGGCGTAGACATCCGCAGCCCGGAGTATCTCGAATGTGATGAGTCTGCCCCCACCAGCCGCGGTGTGAGTGGGGGTTGCACCTGTACTGCTCACATCAGCAGTACTGTCGACCAATCCCCCACTGAGAGTAGTTCGGCTCGGGGGGCTGCATCTGTCGCCTAAGATCTCAGGGGCCATGTATCGCTTTGTGCCCACCTAGAATGTAGGTGTCGGAGTTGGCTCATTACAAATCAAGACAAGTGACATGTCTACTGAGCAATATATAGTACCGCATTAATACAAACTCTAAACAAATCAGTCAGGTTTACTAGTGAGTTTTTATGAAGGATGTCATAAAATAATAAAAGGTACAACCTCCATTATGAAGCTCTGATGAATAATTTGTTTCGTTATTGTCATAATTATAGCGTATATTTTTGTATACATATATATATTTTGTATACATTAATAAATATGTATTATAACAAATGTTCAATGCCGTAAAATTGTAAACGAATAATCATGTAATATTTCTGTATATGCCAACATTATTATATATTGTACACGTTATAATAAAAGAAAAATATCAGTCTTAGTATTTAGTGCTAGAGATCCATATTTTAAATAAACTATTAATTATCCAATTACTTTCAAACCAAAAAAAGGGATTACATTTTTTTAATAAATGAACATATACATATTTTTATAAATGTTTATGCTTTATGTTTACTAGATAAATAAAGCCAATTACAACCAGCAGAATAAAATCTAGTGCAAACACCTTTCTATACAGGGAGAATATTGTGATCGTATGGATAAGGTAGAATGCTGACCAAAGGGAAATTCCCACAGTTCCCTCGATATCAATGCTATACGAGATATTAAGGTTGTAAGGTTAGAGAGATATATCTAATAGGCTGTCTCGAAATTAACCCCTGGTAACAACTTTGATCCTATCGAACTAATAAAGTTTTAACATGTAGTACAATTATGATTAGTCCGTGAACATCAAGATAACCATGATAACTGCTTTAATTAACAGGTGTGTATCCACATTACAGCATGTACCCATAAAGACTGATGTAGAAGAAAGTATTTCTACAACATTAATAAGTGGGTATTTTGCGTCCACTGGTCTCCCCTGTCGTTCAAAAATGAAAATGATTCGGTGACTCACATAAAGACGCGAGCGCAGAGGAAAAATGAAATTATGAAGATTTATTTAATACGTTTGGTGCGACCCCCCTAACCCGAAAGTATAAAGTGTGAGTCACTAATTATACACAAGTACAAGCAGCAAGAAGACGGACGACAAAGCCACACACACGCAGTGGTACACTTAGCACACAGAGAATTTACGACTTAGAATAGTGCTCTGCACACACGCTTTCTAATTAATACAGACACATATATCCAAAATTAATTGCATGCATTAATTATTATTAGAAGAAGAAAAATACATGCGCCGCCATAAAATATACATAACTGCATGCACTACACTGTAACTATATTACAATATGACGTTGGATTTTAAAAGCTACAAAAATCACTATCGACTTGTATAGGAAGATTATAATTATTATGTTACACGCTCTTCATTTTCATGCTACAAAAATACTACTTTCCGCAGTAAACCACACTTTGAGGGTGTGATTTCTCATTAAATAGAATAAAATGTTCAGTTATATTTAAAAGTTATTGAAGAAAATAATAATTATGATTAAATGTATTAATCAAATGTTGCTTTGTCTGTGGCACAAGATATACAGATTTACAGCAATAAATTAACAGCGATGAAAAATCATAAGTTAAATGAATAATACATTTTAATAATAATTATTAACAGTAGTTTAATAAAAACTATAAATTTAACTTAGTAAAACTTTAACATGCGCATTATTAATGAATAATTACAGGATACGTGCAGGATTTTTGGAATAAATACGCTATACGGAATAATACAATTGCATGCCCAGTAAATAGTGTTTATAGAAGGAATTTGTACCAATTTCGTGAAATAATAAACGTTTTCATTGTGTTTTGTCAAATTATTATTTTAACAGTGTCTAAACATATTTTTTATTAATGAACAAAATAAACTGTCAATTTAGAATATTATTATTAGTAGAATTCATTGTAAATACATATATTATACAGTATAGGCGTGGAATTTTATAAACTACCGTCATTACAGAGAAAAAGCACGATTTGTAAACCATACTTAATAAACCATGTACTGAGTTAAATGAACAAGTGAGCAAACAGACAGTCCGTTTTCAGCAGCTAAACGATTAGCCACTAAAATGAAATGCATCCGTCAGTCACATACTAAATGTAATTGCTACTCAATACAATGAGGCTAAATGACTGTAGTGTGGGTCTATGCATGGACTCATATGATACACTGGAGTTGAAAGGTAGATGAGATAGCCAGGAGTAAGTAATCAAGTGCGTATTACAATATAAGTAAATCTAATATGAGTGAGGCGCTTGCGAAGTGAAGAAGCACTTCAAATATCGAAGCTACATATTTGGGGTAAAGTAATTGTGTGAGATGAGACTGATTATGTGTTCGTCTTTAGTGAGATGAAAGGTGATTACAGTCCTTGTTAACTAACACCAGCTTGGCGACACTCTGTCTGTCTACAACCAGGCACAGCAGACGGGAATCACACTTATCTTTCTTGCTCTATTCCCTTCAGTGCACTGCGAAAATATGAAATGTTTGCCGCCTGAGTATTCTACAGTCAACAAATCATTCTGCGCATGATACAGCTCCGACATCACAGTACGTGATTTCGTGACGATTTTGAATTTAGAGAGCACTTAGGTTGACAAATCTTCCGCCTCCACATAATGTTATAATTAATAGCTATAATACTTACATTTTGCTAATATATGTACCAATGATTGCAAATATAGTATATTACACTATAGAAATATAATATAACAAAATGTGTATATATACAGCATATTCAGTAGAAATGTCGGTCATGATTCCAATATTATAAATACTATATTACTATATTAAAAACTACGATATTAGGTTATTCAGTATAAATGCAATATTGCGCATAATATTATACATACACCATATAGCCACACTTAGAGAAATAGGGAGTGTGGGGTTAGGGGGGTGTAGGAATATAATAATAGGGGCCACAAATCTAATACGAATGCTGACAAGACACATAGTGGCACTCCCCCTGTAGGGTGCTTTATAAAAGAGATATCTTAACTTTAACATATTGCTACTATTATGAGCGTTTTCCAAAAGTGGAATCATTAGGAACACTCTTTTTGTCAGAAATCATTTAACATTTGGAACGAACAATTGTTTTTGTGGCTCTTTAATATAAAATGGAGCATCAAAACGAAAGATACAGCTTAAAATAAATCGATGTAGACTACATTTTTTTAGTGAATCGATAAATACATTACATAAATGAAACAAGTAATTGTTATTCATGCAAATACCTTTCCTTAAAACACAAACTAACCATTTTACTGGTATATATATTCGAATTTATTTTCTTGATTCGATTTGGACACGGAGAGAGGTGTGTCGGGAATCAGTTATATGACCTACTTAATTACTATGGTAACGCCGAACGATTCAGACTTTTGGAATGACCAAAAGAGCGACATTGGAATCGTTAACGATCTAACTTTTGGAAAACGCTCTATATCTTTCAAAATAAAAGTGGCAACATATTAAATTGTCTGAGGAAGACATGTTAAGATATTTAACAAGTAGGTATTCCTCAATGATCTATATTTAACATTGAGCATGAGGGAGACAACGACACCATGTTCACACATAGTTAGCAGTATACACTGCATTATATTAGTATTGTGTATCCATGACAATAGCATGACAATCGGCGTAGATTGACTACCGCGTGGTAGATTTCAACTAATAGGCCGCTTCAGTTGTTAAAGCTTGCATTTCGTTTCCATATTATAATATGCAGTAGCATTCTCCATTTAAATTTTCGTGATTTAATAATATTGTATTTAACATTATTTAAGAAATTACTACTGATATTTTAGTAAAAAGTAAGTTCGTATTATCACAAATAAAAACAACAATATACAGTATGCTTTAACACGTAACTCACTAATGCTTTTCCCCTCTCGCAAAGTTAACAGAAGTGTTGACCAAACCTACTAGTAAGACTATATGGGAACACAGCATCATATGTTCATTGTGAGACAAACAGCTATAGATATCATATCGCAACTTGGCATTTACCAGATGGGAGAGACAAAAATATGTTCGTTAGCACTCGTTTACGATGTCGCAAAGTTAACACATCCCTTTTATGAAACACTCCCTGACGACGTTTTCCACTCAATTAGACAGATTAACAGAATATTTTGAAAGGATGACGAGGTTTGAAAGCAATATTTGTAGGCAGGCAGTAAGCGCAAATCCTAGTATGAAATACACCAGGATATCAAATGTAACACACGACTATAGATATACATATTGTAGAATACACATGTAAACAACAGTTATTAAAGTTTGAAAACACAAGAAGTCTTCGTGCACCACGTACCGGATATAAAGTGAATAATTAAGCTGTTTTTTTAGATTTGGAGTGCAACTGAGTGACATCGGCCGTTAATATGACTGTGAACATATTAATTACAATTCCTATTTTATGCCACAAAATAAATTAAGCTAGCTACGAAGAAAGCAAGAATGCATCAGGGTGGCCACACTAAATCGCAAATAGAACTAGAGTATATTCGAGTATAATTCGAGTACGTATGTTAGGGTATCCACACGATTTCTCAAAAAATAATCGTGTTTAATATTGATTTTTGACGCGCGTAAAGTTGAGGATTTAATGCTATTCAACTTCTTAAGCGCCGGGCCGCGTCCGGTGTACGCAGGCAGACACACAACTACAGTGTCAGCAACAAGGCCTACAGAGCCATGAACCAGGCTTTACTCTAAAACAAAGTAAGAAACTAACCTTGTGATTGGGCTTGCCCATAGACAGGTCAGCGTTTCCCCATGACTGCAACACAGCCAGGCCAAGATCGGCAATACAGCAAGTCCCATTTGAACTGACAAGTATATTCTTCGACTTGATGTCACGATGGGCAATTGATGGTTTCCCCTAGAGTAAGAGTGGGAAATGCCATTAATGGAATAAAAAGGTATGAATAAGTAAAAGTAAATTTATGATCTTACCAAAATAACAAATGCAGTAAAAAATTATACTGATACAAATAGACAACATTCATTGACCTCATTAATCTGACTAAAAATATGAGTATGCGTAATTTTCATGTGAAAAAAATGAAAACAGTAAAACATATATTTTATAGGCACATATTAAGTAAGCAAAACAAATAATGTTATGAAGAAGCTAAAGAAAATAATAGCATGTAAATAGTAATGAATAATAAATTTACACAAAATTGAAAACTACTTCTGGAAAATTGAAATAATTGATGCTTTATCATGATAAGAAGATAATTAAATATAATATCCAACATACTAGTATATTAAGCTGATGAGAACTATTGGCAAATATAATAGGTATGAACAGAAGTTGAAACAGGAAGCAAATATAATTTACTTGATAACTTTCTGATAAAGGCAACAAATGACCGAGTCCATGATTATGTACAGATAAGCAGACTTAATAAACTAGTATATTATATATTATCATTATGTTTGACATCATTCTATAGATACATAAAGTTATAGAATAATACACAAAATAATTATTTAACGAGGAGTTCAATGTTGGTCTTTGGATAAATCGAATCAGGGACACGTTACTATGTTTGAAGAATATGTATATAGTATGTTTGCTTAGTTTTTATCGTATATCTCAATTATTTAGACACGAATAAACATATCTGGTAGCCCTATTAAACGAAAGAAAAAATAGAAATCACAGGTTCAGTAAAATTGTTAAACTGAAAACAGTAAAAAATTAAAAACGATCAAAATATAACGATATAAACAGTTAACATGCGATAATTAGAAAAGTGAAAGAGTATCATTGAATGAACACTACTTGATAGTATAATATGATATAGGTAGTAATAGATCAAATAATTAATAAGACGCGTCTATATTTCGCTATAATATATAGACAAGCATTAATCTTATAGAAAGGCAATTAGACATGTTATTCACGAGTTTCGGTTGAATAGATTGAACTTCAAAACAAATTTATAGGCTGGATTGAATGCCATCATATGTATGTGCTTTGTAAACTTATCAAGTACTACATTTATAGTATGCATAGCGAAAAATAGTAATACAAAACATTGAAATAGTTATAAACAAAAGAAACAAACAACAATATACAACCTATATTTATGATATATATTTTCTATCTTATATTATTATGTTTTGATTCAAATAAATGATATAAACCTAAAATTACATCAAATAAGTAATTACTGCTATAATATAATGTATTTCTAAATTATTTCTCCTTTATACGTATTTTATAAATGTATAAAATTCATTTTACCTAAGCTATATAATTTTCAAATCTACCGAGTTATTCTGATATAGTTTATAAATACAACTAGTTAATAATTACAATACTAACTAAAGCAAAAATAGTTGACACGTAAAAGGGTAAGTTATTTAAAATAAGATATTTTACTATACACAATGTAAGTGATAATACTATTATCATATATTCCATGTTATAGTATTGCAGAAGGTTACATTATGTTCAAAGATTGAAACTGTAACTGGCATTAAAAATAACAGCTATCCCACCTTTTTAGATTTTATTCAGCAAATTTACATAAAGTATGTCTATTACAGACATAACCTGAAAATTAACAGAAATCTCTGAATTCTTGTCTCACGGCAAAATTACGAGCTTCATATGTGACATGGATATACTGGAAAATAGTGTTCTAGAACTTCCAAAATAAAGGACAATAAACTAAGTGTCGACTCGTGATATCAGACTGCATTCATATTAGATACATTTAATTGCAAAGATAAATATTTGAATTTGTTCGAGAACTGGGAAGAGTTTTTTTGTGGATAATAATAATAATAATATGATGAAACAAGATTAATACAAATTGGGCGGATGAAAGTGCACCACATTTGGGGAAACGGGGATATCAGAGTCAGAGAACGATGAAATAGGTCCATTAATGGATCTATATGGATTCCAGGAAATAAATTAACACCATCAGGCTGCAGTCATCTACAAAACGACAATATAACTGATATTATGTCGTCGTATATGGCAAAGGGATCGAATGCAATTTATAATCATAACTATTATTTATAGACGAGCAGGCTAAGCACTGTTGTTGTAAGTGAGAAAATAGCTGTAAATGAAACGGTTTTTGTGAAATAGCAAAAGCGTTGAAGATACATGGAATATAATTAGTAGCAGAAGTAGTGACGGTGGCTGAAATAAACTGGGTCACCTTCACTATACATAACATAACAGCGGACCTTGATAATTGACAAACAGGACAATAATTCATCGGTGTCGGAATCAATTAACAACCTTGTGATTTGGGACTTTTTGTATTACCACTCATCTCCTCTTTCTAAACTTAATAACTTACTACTATATAAGCATGTCTGCAGAAGGTATTGTGATAAGCGAAGGAAGGAATGACATGTTCAGCCATTTAAAGAAAGAAACTAGTGTGCACTCTAGATTATGAATGTATAATTAGATATATGACAATAACTGTAGGAATTCGTGTTACACGAGTTTTATCAACTTTAATGCCACTTAGCGTGTAGGCATTTGTTTGCAACATACATATTGTTGTAAAATTATATTAAGAAATTCACAAACTTTAATTCTACAATATATACATTATCAATAATTTTCGAGTAAAATATAGGACATTTGAACTAGCAGAAAGTAACAAGGATTTAGCTGCAAGCATTATATCATTAGAAAACTAAAGATATATAAAGCTGACAATATCGCCATTATCTTTGAAGTATACATGTTTTAAATGGCTTATTTGATTTAGCTTACAAAAATATTGATACATATTCCGTCCTACACATTGTTCAATTGAATATACAAATGTGAGAGAGTTACATAGTCTGTCTACAAAATATAATAATACCCCAAACGATACCTAGACCCTATATTGGGAAACCATGACAATTTATTGTTTGTGTTCTGCGTGGGTCAATTAATTTTGAAACAATGTATCCAATGATATTAAAACTAGTGAAAATAATAAGCAAATCCGAACTAAAATGAAATGAGATATATTGACCGGATAGACTAATACAGACACGTAAATGCGGGTTAAAGTAATAAAAAAGACACGAAAAAAACAGAATTTGGACTGGCATTGCCAAAAAATCGTGACATCACAATATTCTGATACTATGCTGAGGTTATAATACAAAGTCGATTAAATTGCAATGTAACAGTTCAGGAAGACTGTATTGGAACTGGAACAATTTTTTAGCCACAGAAAACAAAAATGAAGCAAGGTGCATGGTGTAAAAAAGGCAGATATAAGAAAATACTAATTATAAGGTAACGATACAAGTTATTAAGATGTCTCAACATAAACGAATATATCGCCTCACAATTTATAGCACACATTAAATGGCGGTGTATTAGCAAAACACACCAAGATCGGTTACAAAATATCCCATAAATACCATTAATAATGTATCAAAAACACAACTTGCTTCTGCTGAATAATTGATTATGAAATATATAAGTATATTAAAGCCTATATTCAATGTTACACTGCATGCTTCGTGGCACACATCGGTGTGGATCAGAGGCGTTAAGGTTTAACAATAATAATTACAACAATTCTGAGAATATAAAATTAACCTTTTTTACAACTTGGGTGCTATTTATAAACATTGCTAAAGTTTGCATTAAAAATTCTCCATCATTATTCACCGATCTACGAAGAATTAAAAATTGGGCATAAAAAATGCCACCACCCGTCTATAATCAAGGACACTAAATATTATGATGGGGAAGATACTGCTAATTAAATATAATTGGCTAATTCACCTGTAGACCGAAGATATCCGAATGCAGATGACACAGACCTGCAGCTGCGGTATAAGCCAATCGTAGACCACTGGGAATATCGATCGTGTGACTCGATAGAAAGTCGTGCAGGGAGCCATAGGGGTGGTGATGCGTGATTAGCCAGAGCTGCGTACAACCAGACCTTAAATTAGGAGAAAATCAATCATTATAATAAGCTGAAAGGGGACATCGAAAACCACTAACTTCACTGAAAAACTAGGCTATAGATCCCTACATAGAGTTGGTTAAACTCTACAGAGTATTTAGCAAAAGTAGAACAATTTTAGCTTGGCTTCTTATTTCAGCTGAGTAAAATCGATACCGTAAACGTATAAATATAGGCTCTGCACAGTTCTACAATCTGAAATAATATTATGTGAAAAACGCCAAAGCAATACCAAGTGAAAATATTAAACTATTATTGTTAACCTGTGATAATCATTTACATACAATAATATCACTGAATAAAGTCTAATGCGCGAATTACAAATTAAGTAATGTAATTTTCAAATTAAGTAACAATATTGATTGAAAAAGTGCAAAGATAAAGAAATATGAAATTAGCTGGAAAGATACGTGTTACATTTACGATTAGGTATATAGTAACTAGTTTGATGCACAATGTTATGTACGTACAACAAAAAAGATTAACTTAAATATAAACATTAAAACTATGACAATCTATCTGAAGTACAACTCATTTCAGTACGAATAATTATTGTGCACAGTCAATAGTGAACTTGGAATAACCTCAAGTAGCTATACTCCTAGCGAGCAGTTAGCATTGGAAGGAATCCATACCGTGAAATCATGTCAGAAGCGTAGTA